>WNWK01001694.1:100000-117500 GCA_009830355.1 Cherax destructor | reverse complement strand
TAAAGGTAGAAAGTTGAAAATGAACATATATAAGAGTAAGGTGATGAGGGTATCAAACGATTTAAATAAAGAAAAATTGGATATCACATTGGAGAGAGGGATTATGAAAAAAGTGAATGTTTTCAGATATTTGGGAGTTGACTTGTCAGCAGATGGGTTTATGAATGATGAGGTTAACCATAGAATTGATGAAGGAAAAAAGGTGAGTTGTGCATTGAGGTATCTGTGGAGACAAAAAACGTTAAATATGGAGGCAAAGAAGGGAATGTACGAAAGTATAGTGGTACCAACACTCTTATATGGGTGTGAAGCTTGAGTTGTAAATGCTGCAGCGAGGAGGCGGCTGGAGGCAGTGGAGATGTCCTGTCTAAGGGCAATGCGTTGTGTAAATATTATGCAGAGAATTCGGAGTGTGGAAATTAGGAGGAGGTATGGAGTTACTAAAAGTATTTGTTAGAGGGCTGAAGAGGTGTTGAGGTGGTTTGGCCTTTTAGAGAGAATGGAACAAAGAATGACTTGGAGAACATATAAATCTGTAGGGGAATTAAGGCGGGGTATGGGTCGTCCTCGAAAAGGTTGGTGGGAGGGGGTAAAGGAACTTTTGTGGGCGAGGGGCTTGGACTTCCAGCAAGCATGCGTGAGCGTGTTAGGAGTGAATGGAGACGAATAGTTTTTGGGACCTGACGAGTTGTTGGAGGGTGAGCAGGGTAATATTTTGTGAAGGGATTTAGGGAAACCTGTTAGCCGGACTTGAGTCCTGGAAAATGGGAAGTACAATGCCTGCACTTCAAAGGAGGGGTTTTGGATATTGGCAGTTTGGAGAGACTTCTAAACTGTCGTATCTGAGCGCCTCTGCAAAGACAGTGTTTATATATGAGTGATGGGAACAGTGTTGAATGTTTATGAAAGTATTTTCTTTTTTGGGGATTTTCTTTCTTTTTGGGTCACCCTGCCTCGGTGGGAAGCGGCCGATGATATATACGTATATTATTTTTTTTAACGCGTTGGCCGTTTCCCACCGAGGCAGGGTGACTAAAAAAGAAAAAAAAGAGACTCATCATTCAACACTCACCATCATTCAACACTCACCATCATTCACACATAATCACTGTCTTTGCAGAGGCGCTCAGACATGACAGCTTAGATGTCCCTCCAAACTGCCAATGTCCTAAACTCCTCCTTCCTCTTTCTATATATATATATATATATATATATATATATATATATATATATATATATATATATATATATATATATATATATATATATATATATATATATAGAAAGAGGAAATTGGGGGCCTCCAGGAAGTGAAAATTGGGGGCCCGCGAATACAGGAAGAGGAAATCTCCATTTCTCCAGTCTTTATATGACCCCTACAAGTTTAGCACTTCCCCATGATAAAAAAAATAAAGGTCACATAGCAAACTGGGCTATTTCAGTTTCAAGTCTTCTGTTTTTGAAAGATGAGAAGCTATGAGACGCTTCATCTTCCCACAACTTATTTATACATGTATGGCGCCAATATCCCAGCATGTGCTGCAGTTAAATTCCTATGCCTTCTCTTCTTCGTCAAATATCATGCCAGTCCTACATTACTTTGACTTTTTTTGGATTATCCTAGGTAATTCACACTGTATATTAATTGTACATATGTGTACCTGTGCCTAAGTAAACTTACTTAACTTTCTCAAAACCACTTGTCTTGGCTGAACCTACTTATAACTTCAGGCTGAACCTACTTATAACTTCAGCTTGTTTTAAAGTACATCAAGTAGTCCTAATTTTGTCCGCACTAACTACGAGGCCAATGTCTGTAACTAAGCCTTCTCAGCCAATCTTTAAGAAACTCGGTGGCGTTCGTCATCAGGGATTAAGTTCGTCTAGGTGTCACTTGGTCTTTTCTGGTCGACAGGTTGTTTAATAAAACGAAGCTTACATCTTTTATTTGCAGGTTCGACGGGATTCCCATTGCTTCGGCATTTTATTCACGTCCACGACCTTCAAGATCCTCATAAGTACAGAATAATCATAAATGTTTAGATAAATTTACTTAATAGTTGACACCACTTATTGTGGCTCATCAATCTCTTGAGTTCAAACACTGTCAATAACTCGTAATTTGTTCCTGCAATGTTCGTCCAATATTGTGTTCTTTCTTCCCTTCTTCCTCGGGAAGTTCCAGCGAGCGATTGAAGTTTGCTCTTCCACTTCCTTGACCAAAGGCCAACATATCTGCAACAAATCCGAAACTATTCTATCTTTAAACAATAGTGGCTCCAAGAGGGAGGCTGACGGACCCCCAAAATTCAATCAACGTCCCCAAACCCAAATCAAAATATGAACCTTCCTTTCAGCAAAGTGCACCATTTTTTGGAAGTGTGAAACTAATAAAAAAGTGCATTTTCGGATTATCGCATGGAAACTAATAATTTTAAATTTTTCAGTTATTAAAAACTGTGAGATTCAAACTTATGTAGTCGAAAGCAATACTGAATATCTTCATCGTTTAAGATGCAGCAGTAGCAGTTAAGGTTTGAAGAAGTTCAATAATGCATTGTAAAGTGATTGCACGACAAAAATTCTATGCAATTTAAAAAATGTCAGACTGGTGCAACACAACCCACTGACAATGTCATCTTTTCACTAAGAGAGAAAATGTCATCTTGCAAGTTTGAAGCTGGTCAGAAGAGGCTTCCTAAAGTTATCGTGCAGAAATCAATGTCTAATTTTAGTACATAATTTGACAAAAAAGGCACCTACACATCTCAATGACAGCCAGTCCCTTCCGCACCTCCTCTAGGCATGCTACACCACAGCTGAAAATTTAAAGGTGATCACATTAGGTATTCTCAACTTATGGATAAAAACATTAGAGGAAAGGAGAAAATAAAAGAGAAGACAACCACTATACGTATCCCTTTAGGGGATACCTAATAATACATGGGTGCCACCACCTTCCATACACGTTGTATGCCAGACACAGGCGATAAGTGGGTCAGTGGTGTGTGTGTGGGTGAGTGGGTCTTCTCCCATCCCCCCTCTCACCCTCTCTCTCCCCTCTTTTTTACACCCCTTGCTGGCCACACCCTAAGAGACAGACGGAGAGGGAACAAAGGATTCTCCGAGAAGTGGAGGAATAGAAATGAGACAGACGGAATGTCTGCAAACATGGACATATATATATATATATATATATATATATATATATATATATATATATATATATATATATATATATATATATATATATTTTTTTTTTTTTTTTTTCAACAAGTCGGCCGTCTCCACCGAGGCAGGGTGACCCAAAAGAAAGAAAATCCCCAAAAAGAAAATCATCATCATTCAACACTTTCACTACACTCACACATAATCACTGTCTTTGCAGAGGAGCTCAGATACGACAGCTGAGAATAGTCCCTCCCAGCTGTCACTATCTCAGACCCCTCCTTTAAAGTGCAGGCATTGTACTTCCCATTTCCAGGACTCAAGTCCAACTAAATCAATTAACTGGTTTCCCTGAATCCCTTCACAAAATATTACCCTGCTCACACTCCAACATACACACACACACATACACACACACACACACACACACACACACACACACACACACACACACACACACACACACAAGGTATGATAAAGCTCATGGAGCAGGGAGAGCAGAGACCCAGTAGCAGACAGCGAAGAGGCGGGGCCAGGAGCTGAGTCTCGACCCCTGCAACCACAATTAGGTGAGTACAATTAGGTGAGTACACACACACACACACACTGACTCGCGAAATCGTAAAACCATGATTGTAAACAGGTTCACTATGGGTTAAGTTCCATCTGTTCTGTCTGATATATACTGCATATGAAGCGTTATACCCGAATGGGTCATTCAGTTCAATGAGTGTTAGAGGCGCGACCCCATCTTAACCAGGTTTCTCTTAACTCTTAATAGAAGATTACTGGAACTCTAAAGTTGTTATAGTGCTCCTCTCTCTCTCTCTCTCTCTCTCTCTCTCTCTCTCTCTCTCTCTCTCTCTCTCTCTCTCTCTCTCTCTCTCCCCCACTTCCGACGGCAAGTCTACTTTATTTATTTACTCTATTTTAACATTGTATAATAGTATTTATTGAGGTGCAAGTGCATACCTTTGAAGAGTTCAAGAGTTTCACTACTCTGGGAGCCCGGCCATGGGCCAGGCTCGTCTGGTGCTTGCCCCACATATCCATCACAGCCTGGTTGATCTGGCACCTGGTGAAGATACTTGTCCAGTTTCCTCTTGAAGGCTTCTACACTGGTTCCAGCGATGTTTCGGATATCTTCTGGTAAGATGTTGAATAGTCTGGGACCCCGGATGTTAATACAGTGCTCCCGTATTGTCCCCACCGCACCCCTGCTCCTCACTGGGTTTATTTTACACTTCCTCCCATATCAATGTACACTTGTAACATGCATTGAAATAAAAATATTATATTATTATTATTATTATATATTATCTCTCACTCCAGTATGTTGTTATGGCAGTGTGCAGATTTGGGACCAGGCCCTCAAGTACTTTCCAGGTATATATTATCATGTATCTCTCTCTCCTCCGCTCCAATGAGTACATGTTCAAGACTTGAAGGCGTTCCCAATAATTTAGATGTTCAATGGCTCAATGTGAGCCGTAAACGACCTCTGAATTTGTTCCAGCTCTGATATTTCTCCTGCCCTGAACGGGGCCGTCAGCACAGAGCAATATTCTAAGTGAGGGAGCACTAGCGATTTGAAGAGTGTCACTATCGGCATTATTTCCCTTGTTTTGAAAGTTCTCAATACCCACCCCGTCATCTTCCTGGCTGTTAGTTTGATATCTTTATTATGCACCCCATACCCATCCTGTGGGCGGTAGTCAAAAGATTACAGAGGTACATAATGGGTCCAGGGACTGGACCCCAAAGTTTTGATAGCTGAGCAAGTTACAAAGGTAATGAACTAACAAGCTACAAAGGTAATGAACTCACAAGTTACAATTCCTGGCTGTTGAGATCTTTGTCTTGTTATGGTCTGCATGATAAAAGTTCCTTCCCAACGAGGGATGGTGCAGTGTTTGGTGCCCAGACGTGCGTGACGGGGACACTCAAGGTGGGACAAGTGGTGGATTGGACGGAGTTTTAGGAATGATTGTTGCAAGACACACGAGGGTATGATTGTTGCAAGATACACGAGGGTATCACTGTTGCAAGACACACGAGGGTATCACTGTTGCAAGACATACGAGGGTATGACTGTAGCAAGACATACGAGGGTATGATTGTTGCAAGACACACGAGGGTATCACTGTTGCAAGACATACGAGGGTATGATTGTTGCAAGACACACGAGGGTATCACTGTTGCAAGACACACGAAGGTATGACAGTAGCAGTATCAAACTACTGCTGCTGCTGCTTCCTAATTTTATTCAAGAGAGACGATAGTCTTTAAAACCAAGGAGATCTATGCTAGTGAAGATCTGAAGATTTTTTTTTTTTTTGGGGGGGGGCACTTAACGGCTTTACGGGACTAGATTAAGAGTTCCTACTTATACTTGCAAGCTAAGAGCTATCTCAAGATTTTTTTCGGGTAAATGACGGGTGAAAAGGGTTATTAACCCGTAATGGCCCCGAACAGTCAATTAGTATTTCCGGTTGGGTCCTTCCTATTCTTCCCTAGCATACGACCTAAAATAGTTGACTAGCTCCTAAGTACGTATTTACTAGCAAGTGAACATAGTCATCAAATGACGGGAGACTTGTTTAAGTAACTTTCTTCACGTCAGCATCGATTCAAAGGTCCAATTGGTTGTGATCCTCTTACTCTAGTACTCAGTTATAAGTTGAGGTGAAAGAGAAAGCAAGTGAAAGAATAAGCGAAGGTGTGTCCTAACTTGACGTTAAGTTTGTTTTAAACTTGTCAGGAGAAAGTTTTGCCATCTTAGGGAAGGTCACTTGTCAGCCTAGCAAGTTAAAAACTTCCATTAATACTTGATTACCCAGGATAAAAGCAAACTCTGAGTGTATATATACTGAAACATATATCCTTCCATGTGTACACACCACCAGACAATATATAAGAAGGATATACCTGGAGTTTACCTGGAGAGAGTTCCGGGGGTCAACGTCCCCGCGGCCCGGTCTGTGACCAGGCCTCATGGTAAATCAGAGCCTGATCAACCAGGCTGTTACTGCTGGCCGCACGCAGTCCGACGTACGAACCACAGCCCGGCTGGTTAGGCACTGATTTTAGGTGCCTGTCCAGTGCCTGCTTGAAGACAGCTAGGGGTCTATTGGTAATCCCCCTTATGTACGCTGGGAGGCAGTTGAACAGTCTTGGGCCCCTGACACTTATTGTGTTGTCTCTCAACGTGCTAGTGGCACCCCTGCTTTTCATTGGGGGGATGTTGCATCGTCTGCTGAGTCTTTTGCTTTCGTAGGGAGTGACTCTCGTGTGCAAGTTTGGTACTAATCCCTCTACGATTTTCCAAGTGTATATAATAATGTATCTCTCCCGCCTGCGTTCTAGGGAGTACAGGTTTAGGAACTTCAAGTGTTCCCAGTAATTGAGGTGGTTTATCGCAGTTATGCGTGCCGTGAATGTTCTCTGCACATTTTCTAGTTCAGCAATTGAAAGGTGCAGTTAAGATAAGATAGGATTTCTTCGGATTTTTAACCCCGGAGGGTTAGCCACCCAGGATAACCCAATATTCCAGCCTAGATAGAACAAGCGACCTGAAGTGTCAACATGGGCTTGGCATCCCTGGTTTTGAAGGTTCTCATTATCCATCCTGTCATTTTTCTACCAGATGCGATTACTACAGTGTTATGGTCCTTGAAGGTGAGATCCTCTGACATTATCACTCCCAGGTCTTTGACATTAGTTTTTCGCTCTATTGTGTGGTTGGAATTTGTTTTATACTCCGATGAAATTTTAATTTCCTCACTTTTTCCATATCGGAGTAATTGAAATTTCTCATCATTGAACTTCATATTGTTTTCTGCAGCCCATTTGAATATTTCACACACAACCCGCACATATAAAAGGGAGGAGCTTACGACGACGTTTCGGCCCGACTTGGACCATTAAATGGTCCAAGTAGGGCCGAAACGTCGTCGTAAGCTCCTCCCTTTTATATGTGCGGGTTGTGTGTGTATTGTTCCAGTCACGGTATTGTGCCTTTTTTGTTATTCATTTGAAGATTTGGTTGATGTCTGCTTGGAGTCTTGCAGTGTCTTCAATGGTGGACACTCATGCAGATTCGGGTTTCATCTGCAAAGGAAGACACGGCACTGTGGTTTATATCCCTGTCTATGTCCGATATGAGGATGAGGAACAAGATGGGAGCAAGTACTGTGCCTTGTGGAACAGAGCTTTTCACCGTAGCCGCCTCAGACTTTACTCTGTTGACTACTACTCTTTGTGTTCTATTTGTTAGGAAATTATAGATCCATCTGCCAACTTTTCCTGTTATTCCTTTATCAAGCATTTTGTGTGCTATTACACCATGGTCACATTTGTCAAAGGCTTTTGCAAAGTCTGTGTATATAACATCTGCATTCTGTTTGTCTTCTAGAGCATCCAGGACCTTGTCGTAGTGGTCCAGTAGTTGGGACAGACAGGAGCGACCTGCTCTAAACCCATGCTGCCCTGGGTTGTGTAATTGATGGTATCTAGATGAGTGGCGATCTTGCTTCTTAGAACCCTTTCAAAGATTTTATGGTATGGGACGTTAGCGCTATTGGTCTGTAGTTTTTTGCCAATGCTTTACTGCCCCCTTTGTGGAGTGGGGCTATGTCTGTTGTTTTTAGTAACTGCGGGACGACCCCAGTGTCCATGCTCCCTCTCAATAGGATGTTAAAAGCACGTTCTTGATGAACACGGAGTTCCATGAGTCTGTGCCTGGGGCAGAGTGCATGGGCATGTCATTTATCGCCTCTTCGAAGTCATTTGGCGTCAGGATAATGTCAGATAGGTTTGCGTCTATCAAGTTCTGTGGCACTCTCATAAAAAAAATAATTTAGGTCTTCGACTTTCTGGTTAGCGGCTCGCTAAAAACTGAGTCATACTGGGACTTTAGTAACTCACTCATTTCCTTGCTGTCATCTGTGTAGGACCCATCCCGTTTAAGTAAGGACCCAATACTGGATGTTGTTTTCGACTTTGATTTGGCATAAGAAAAGAAATACTTTGGGTTTCTTTCAATTTCATTTAGGCTTTTTGTTCTTCCCGCGTTTCTTGATTCCTGTAAGATTCCTTTTGTTTTAGTTCGATGTTTGCTATTCCTCTGACCAGTGTCTCTCTACGTATTTCAGATATATTGGCCTCTTGTAGCCGCTCTGAATGTATACAAAAATCGTAAATTCTGGAAATGAGTAATTCTTCATATGTGTGTCCGGTGCTGGTCTGACCGACACTCCCGCCGTGCTGGTCTGAACGACACTCCCGCCGTGCTGGTCTGAACGACACTCCCGCCGTGCTGGTCTGAACGACACTCCCGCCGTGCTGGTCTGAACGACACTCCCGCTGTGATAATGCTTGCTTCATCACAATAACACTAAGAGTCTTGAAGCAGGAGTGGCGACACAGCGGGGTCACCCTTGATTTTTACTGCCTTGATGACGCCTCATACACTATGATTGCTGTTACACTGCTTGAACTTCTGTTTGTCGGGTCACCACTTGGAGAAGACCCGGGCCGGATGTACCGGCGAACCTACAACAACAACAACTTCTGTTGGAGCACCTGCTGCTGCTATTGTTGTTGGCGTCTGTTAGTACACACAGGATACATACACTGAGAGGTGTGGTTATCTCAGACTCAGTGTATATATGCTGAGAGTTTACTTTAACCCTCATTTTAGGGATCAAAGTATTCTTGTCTAGTGTAATAACTCTAGTGTAGCCGATAGGCTTAAAACCCACTATTAACTACCTATCCCACTGTTGCTGCTCCACATCACTTGATTTGTGCTGGAATATTATTTTATTCTATTAGGTGAAGGCTGCAAGCAGTGTTCCATAGCTAGTGACTGATATTTTGACCTTTAATGTTATCATTAATTATCTCCCTGTTATTTTTGTCAAGTCTCGCAGTCCTCAGTTCTTCCCGGTCACCCATGAAGACACAGCTGAACAGGAACTAGTATTTTCTTCATGTACTGGCTTAGTGTACAAGCAGTTTATATCTGGTTACAATCGTAATAGCAGAGGTATGTATTCATGTTAGGAAACTTGTCTACCCAAGGAGCTGTTGGTGTTATCGAGGAAGGAGCTCTGGCCCACCAGGTCAACCATTGTATTTAAAGAGGAGGCAGCCTTCATTTAGATTTTTTTTATTTGTCTGTCCTCGCCTGAGGAAACAGAGAAGTGTTGAGGAAAGTCTTCTGAGGTGGAGCAACCATCGTCTTATTGCAAGGACTCCAGTGGTAATAAGTCACTTTGTGTGACACTAGAGTAACGAGCAGATGGATGGCACATATAAGGTATTGGCACATATTATATTCTACACAAGTATTGTGCCACTGACACATGTGCCTAAATAAACTTACCGATGATTGTACGGCTGCATGTGTCTCACTGTCATCACTTACTGATGATTGTACTGCTGCATGTGTCTCACTGTCGTCACTTACTGATGATTGTACGGCTGCATGTGTCTCACTGTCATCACTTACTGATGATTATACTGCTGCATGTGTCTCACTGTCATCACTTACTGATGATTGTACGGCTGCATGTGTCTCACTGTCATCACTTACTGATGATTGTACGGCTGCATGTGTCTCACTGTCATTACTTACTGATGATTGTACGGCTGCATGTGTCTCACTGTCGTCACTTACTGATGATTGTACGGCTGCATGTGTCTCACTGTCATCACTTACTGATGATTGTACGGCTGCATGTGTCTCACTGTCATTACTTACTGATGATTGTACGGCTGCGTGTGTCTCACTGTCGTCACTTACTGATGATTGTACGGCTGCATGTGTCTCACTGTCATCACTTACTGATGATTATATTGCTGCATGTGTCTCACTGTCATCACTTACTGATGATTGTACGGCTGCATGTGTCTCACTGTCATCACTTACTGATGATTGTACGACTGCATGTGTCTCACTGTCATCACTTACTGATGATTGTACTGATGCATGTGTCTCACTGTCGTCACTTACTGATGATTGTACGGCTGCATGTGTCTCACTGTCATCACTTACTGATGATTGTACGGCTGCATGTGTCTCACTGTCATCACTTACTGATGATTGTTCGGCTGCATGTGTCTCACTGTCATTACTTACTGATGATTGTACGGCTGCATGTGTCTCACTGTCATCACTTACTGATGATTGTACGGCTGCGTGTGTCTCACTGTCGTCACTTACTGATGATTGTACGGCTGCATGTGTCTCACTGTCGTCACTTACTGATGATTGTACGGCTGCATGTGTCTCACTGTCGTCACTTACTGATGATTGTACGGCTGCATGTGTCTCACTGTCATCACTTACTGATGATTGTACGGCTGCATGTGTCTCACTGTCGTCACTTACTGATGATTGTACTGCTGCATGTGTCTCACTGTCATCACTTACTGATGATTGTACGGCTGCAGGTGTCTCACTGTCATCACTTACTGATGATTGTACGGCTGCATGTGTCTCACTGTCATCACTTACTGATGATTGTACGGCTGCATGTGTCTCACTGTCATCACTTACTGATGATTGTACGGCTGCATGTGTCTCACTGTCGTCACTTACTGATGATTGTACGGCTGCAAGTGTCTCACTGTCATCACTTACTGATGATTGTACGGCTGCAGTGTCTCACTGTCATCACTTACTGATGATTGTCGGCTGCATGTGTCTCACTGTCATCACTTACTGATGATTGTACGGCTGCATGTGTCTCACTGTCGTCACTTACTGATGATTGTACGGCTGCATGTGTCTCACTGTCATCACTTACTGATTGATTGTACGGCTGCATGTGTCTCACTGTCATCACTTACTGATGATTGTACGGCTGCATGTGTCTCACTGTCATACTTACTGATGATTGTACGGCTGCATGTGTCTCCTGTCATCACTTACTGATGATTGTACGGCTGCATGTGTCTCACTGTCATTACTTACTGATGATTGTACGGCTGCATGTGTCTCGCTGTCATCACTTACTGATGATTGTACGGCTGCATGTGTCTCACTGTCATTACTTACTGATGATTGTACGGCTGCATGTGTCTCACTGTCATCACTTACTGATGATTGTACGGCTGCATGTGTCTCACTGTCATCACTTACTGATGATTGTACGGCTGCATGTGTCTCACTGTCGTCACTTACTGATGATTGTACGGCTGCATGTGTCTCACTGTCATCACTTACTGATGATTGTACGGCTGCATGTGTCTCACTGTCATCACTTACTGATGATTGTACGGCTGCATGTGTCTCACTGTCATCACTTACTGATGATTGTACGGCTGCATGTGTCTCACTGTCATCACTTACTGATGATTGTACGGCTGCATGTGTCTCACTGTCATCACTTACTGATGATTGTACGGCTGCATGTGTCTCACTGTCATCACTTACTGATGATTGTACGGCTGCATGTGTCTCACTGTCATCACTTACTGATGATTGTACGGCTGCATGTGTCTCACTGTCATCACTTACTGATGATTGTACGGCTGCATGTGTCTCACTGTCATCACTTACTGATGATTGTACGGCTGCATGTGTCTCACTGTCGTCACTTACTGATGATTGTACGGCTGCATGTGTCTCACTGTCATCACTTACTGATGATTGTACCGCTGCATGTGTCTCACTGTCGTCACTTACTGATGATTGTACGGCTGCATGTGTCTCACTGTCGTCACTTACTGATGATTGTACGGCTGCATGTGTCTCACTGTCGTCACTTACTGATGATTGTACGGCTGCATGTGTCTCACTGTCGTCACTTACTGATGATTGTACGGCTGCATGTGTCTGACTGAGCACTAACTTCATCAGTGGATAAATCAGAGGATTTTTTATGATCTAAAATACCCAAGAAACTTAATTGATAAATCCTTTAAAATAGCTAGAAATATTTTTTTCAATTCGAAAAGGGACAACCAACCTTATTCAACTAAAAATATGTTGGTTCTTCCTTACCATGAAAACTTGGTTGATATTCCTTCCCTTCTTAAGACTTTTAATATCAAAGTTGTATTTAAAAATCTTGATACAGTAAAAAAAATTTTTGATAAAAATTTCCCCGAAAATGCTGACGGATGTGTCTATAAGATTCCTTGTAAAATATGCGATAAAGCTTATTACGGTCAAACTGGTAAAAGTCTTGAACTAAGATTAAAACAACATAAATATAGCATTAGAACTGGACGAGATTCTAATGCTCTATTTATTCATGTGAGAGATTTTAATCATCCAATTGATTTTCAAAAAGCTGAGAAAGTTGTATCAAGCAAGTCCATGGTTGAGAGGAATATAATAGAATCATGTTTCATAAAAAGCAGTTTTGAAAATAATATGAATATTGCTTTTGGTTGAGTCTTTTAGTTAAAAGTGAACAGTGTGGTGAGTTCTATGTGAGGGCAGTGAGTGACCACTCACACTGTGACCTGCCACTTAGACCACTGTTGACACGCACACACACACACACACACACCTAGCAGCGACCAGTGAAGAGGCGGGGCCAGGAGCTGTGACTCGACCCCTGCAAATACAACTAGATGAGTAAAACTAGGTGAGTACACACACACACACACACATACACACAGTAGAGTGGTGGAACACCTAGAAAGGAATGAGCTTATCAACGACAACCAGCACGGTTTCAGGGACGGGAAATCCTGTGTCACAAACCTACTGGAGTTCTGTGGCAAGGTGACAGCAGTAAGACAAGAGAGAGAGAGAGGGGTGGGTAGATTGCGTTTTCTTGGACTGTAAGAAGGCTTTTGGCACACTTCCAAACAAGAGATTAGTGCAAAAGCTGGAGGACCAGGCAGGTATAACAGGGAAGGCACTGCAATGGATCAGAGAATACTTGACAGGGAGGCAACAACGAGTCATAGTACGTGACGAGGTGTCAGAGTGGGCGCCTGTGACGAGCGGGGTTCCACAGGGGTCAGTCCTAGTCCTAGGACAAGTGCTGTTTCTGGTATATGTAAATGACATGACAGAAGTAATAGACTCAGAAGTGTCCTTGTTTGTAGATGATGTGAAGTTAATGAGAAGAATTTAATCGGATGAGGATCAGACAGGACTACAAAGGGATATGGACAGGCTACAGAGCTGGTCCAGATCCCACCAAGTGCAAAGTCATGAAGATTGGAAAAGGACAAAGAAGACTGCAGACGGAGTACAGTCTAGGGGGGCCAGAGACTACAAACTTCATTCAATGAAAAGGATCTTGGAGCACATCTGTTGAGGCGGACATCGACCAAATAACTGCGGCAGCATATGGGCACCAAGCAAACCTAAGAACAGCATTCCGACATCTTAATAAAGAATCGTTCAGGACCCTGTACATCGTGTACGTCAGACCTATATTAGAATATGCAGCACCAGTTTGGAACCCACACCTAGCCAAGCACGTACGGAAATTACAGAAAGTGCAAAGGTTTGCAACAAGACTAATCCCGGAGCTAAGAGGCAATGCGTACGAGGAGAAGTTAAGGGAAATCGACCTGACGACACTGGAGGACAGGAGGGATAGGGAGGATATGATAACGACATATAAAATACTGAGAGGAATCGACAAGGTGGACAGAGACAGGATGTTCCAGAGATGGGACATAGCAACAAGGGGTCACAATTGGAAGTTGAAGACTCAGATAAATCACAGGGATGTTAGGAAGTATTTCTTCAGTCCCCGAGTTGTTAGGAAATGGAAAAATCTGGGAAGTGATGTAGTGGAAGCAGGAACCATACATAGCTTTAAGACGAGGTATGATAAAGCTCATGAAGCAGGGAGAGAGAGGACCTAGTAGCGATCAGTGAAGTTGCACGGCCAGGAGCTGAGTATCGACCCCTGCAACCACAAAGAGGTGAGTACAGATAGGTGAGTACACACACACACAAACTGCACTTGATAATGGACCAGGATCGACCAAAACTTCGTCTAAGTTTCTTCTCTTAAGCCTAGGTTATTTATGAGTTGTTCCAGCCTCGGTGTTGTGCAACTCGGAAGCGTATTAAACGTTTTGCACTCTGGCAGGACTTACCCTACTCTCCTGTGCCTTCACCAATTTTCCTGTGATATTCATACACGGAGGCGGATTTACTATGAAACTAGTGAAGCTTAAACTTTAGGGCCCCTAATACCGGAGGGGCCCCAGAAGCTACTTTAGTTCACATTGCTTAAAATTTTTGTGTCTGCTGTATTAGAAGAGGTTGCGAAGGGGCCCCTATGATAGGTCAAGCTTCAGGACCCAAAAAATGTAGGTTCGCCACTGTTCATATAGTATTGCTGTAATATTTCTTTCCATGATTCCTGGAACTATTAACTGATGTACAAGATATGGAGGGAGATTCCTTCCATTCCATCCTTCTTTCTCGTGCATCCTTCCCTCTCCCACATACTTCTTCATTTTCCCTTTTCTTCCTCACACTTCTTCCATCCCTACTTCTCTTTCCATTCTTCACCCTTTTTCTTTCTCCCTCTCCACCTCCCTCTCCCCCTTTCCTTCATCTCTATACCTCACAGTGACCTCAATTCGGGTCAAGAGAGTGGTCTGGTGCGAGGAGGAGGAGGAGAAGAGGTGGGAGGGGGAGAGTAAGGGGTAGGGGTAAGTCAGAGAGGAAGGGGTTGGCGTCATTTCCCCTTGATTTACATAGGGTATGACTGCCAAGGGAAAGTTTGTCCTTCCTACGCACATAGAGAAGTAGGTCAGACAGACCCCGCCAGACCTCGCTCTACCAGACCGTGAGAGAGAGAGAGAGAGAGAGAGAGAGAGAGAGAGAGAGAGAGAGAGAGAGAGAGAGAGAGAGAGAGAGAGAGAGAGAGAGAGAGAGAGAGATGATTGCAAGGGACCGAGGGATGGGACAGGGGCACTCTGCTTCCTGTTGAGTTCTTGTTGCAAGACCACGCTGGCGATTGTAGCTTGCATGTAAGCGGTAGTGGTGATGCAAGTGGTGGTGGTGCAAGTGGTGGTGGTGGTGCAAGTGGTAGTGGTGGTGCAAGTGGTGGTGGTGGTGGTGCAAGTGGTGGTGGTGGTGCAAGTGGTGGTGGTGGTGCAAGTGGTGGTGGTGGTGCAAGTGGTGGTGGTGGTGCAAGTGGTGGTGGTGGTGCAAGTGGTGGTGGTGGTGCAAGTGGTGGTGGTGGTGCAAGTGGTAGTGGTGGTGCAAGTGGTGGTGATGGTGCAAGTGGTGGTGGTGGTGGTGCAAGTGGTGGTGATGGTGGTGCAAGTGGTGGTGGTGGTGGTGCAAGTGGTGGTGGTGGTGCAAGTGGTGGTGATGGTGGTGCAAGTGGTAGTGGTGGTGCAAGTGGTAGTGGTGGTGCAAGTGGTGGTGGTGGTGGTGGTGGTGCAAGTGGTGGTGGTGGTAAGTGAAGTAGAGAGTTAATTAAGGATGTTAAAAGAATTGCTCAAAAATTAATAGCATCTTTCTCCTTTTTTCGAGTCCTTTTATTCTTTCTTCTTCTTCTTAAGGTCTCCTCCCACACTACCCTCTCTAATTTCCCCTCTACATCTTAAGATTACTCCCTCCCACCTCTTCCCTCCCTCCCACCTCTTCCCTCCCTCCCACCTCTTCCCTCCCTCCCACCTCTTCCCTCCCTCCCACCTCTTCCCTCCCTCCTACCTCTTCCCTCCCTCCCACCTCTTCCCTCCCTCCCACATCCCTCCACACAAGGAGGGACCAAACATCGTACTGCTACAACGTTTCGCCCAGTGTAGAAGGTAAGGTTGTCTCAGTGAGAGCTTGTGTGAACGCTTACTTCTTACACAAAGAGAGGGAGAGTGTCAGTGAAGGATCCATCCTTCTTATTCTCCATCTATCTTTTCCCCTCCTCATCTTTGTTTCTCTTCTCTTCCTCCCCATCTCCTCTCTCCCTCACTGCATTCCTCTCAGCATATCAGCCTCCATTCTTCCTTCCTCTTACTTTACTCCTCTTCCCACTCACCTCTGTCTCCCTCCCTCTCTCCCTCCCTCCCGGGTGAATGCTGCCTCCATCCCTACAGGGATTCCTTCTCTTTGATGTCATTGATGGCGCTGATGGGATTCATACAGCAGGAGTATGTATCCTCAGAGAATGTATCTCCTCGTGTATCTTTCTGCGTCTGTGTTCGCCCCTCTCCAACACTCAGATACTCTTCTCCAACACTCAGATACTCTTCTCCAACACTCAGATACTCTTCTCCAACATTCAGATACTCTTCTCCAACACTCAGATACTCTTCTCCAACACTCAGATATTCTTCTCCAACATTCAGATACTCTTCTCCAACACTCAGATACTCTTCTCCAACACTCAGATACTCTTCTCCAACACTCAGATACTCTTCTCCAACACTCAGATACTCTTCTTCAACACTCAGATACTCTTCTCCAACGTTAGCTTGTCAAGACGCTCCTTCAGACATTAATATATTGCTTTATAAATTAAAAAATAACAAAACATAAGCTGGCTGGGGAAGTAGAAAGAAGAAGAAGAGGAGGAGGAGGAGCAGGGGGAAGAGGAGGAGGAGGAAGAGGAGTAGGAAGAAGAAGAGGAAGAGGTGGAGGATGTGGATGTGGAAGAGGAAGAGGTGAAAGAGAAGGATCATATACGTGATCTTGATTAAATGCTAATTTATTCTTTAATTAAAATTCTTCTAAATTTAATTAAAAATGTCAATTATCACTGAATGATATTACACACACACACACACACACACACACACACACACACACACACACACACACACAAACCTAAGATTAGCGTTCCGTTACCTTAACAAGGAATCGTTCAAGACACTGTACACCGTGTACGTCATGCCCATACTAGAGTATGCAGCACCAGTCTGGAACCCACACCTGGTCAAGCACGTCAAGAAATTAGAGAAAATGCAAAGGTTTGCGACAAGGTTAGTTCCACAACTCAGGGGAATGCCATATGAAGAAAGGTTGAGGGAAATAGGACTAACAACACTGGAGGACAGAAGGGTTAGAGGAGACATGATAACGACATACAAAATACTGCAGGGAATCGACAAGGTAGATAGTGACAGGATGTTCCAGAGAGGGAACACAGAAACAAGGGGACACAACTGGAAGCTGAAGACTCAGATGAGTCAAAGGTATGTTAGGAAGCACTTCTTCAGCCATAGAGTAGTTAGGAAGTCTAGCGAACGTTATAGAGGAGGCGGGAACCATACATAGTTTTAAGACAAGGTATGATAAAGCTCATGGAGCAGGGAGAGCAGGGACCCAGTAGCGGACAGCGAAGAGGCGGGGCCAGGAGCTGAGTCTCGACCCCTGCAACCACAATTA
>WNWK01001694.1:0-90000 GCA_009830355.1 Cherax destructor | reverse complement strand
TACCCCAGCACTCTCTACCCCAGCACTCTCTACCCCAGCACTCTCTACCCCAGCACTCTCTACCCCAGCACTCTCTACCCCAGCACTCTCTACTCAGCACTCTCTACTCAGCGCTCTCTACCCCAGCACTCTCTACCCCAGCACTCTCTACCCCAGCACTCTCTACCCCAGCACTCTCTACCCAGCACTCTCTACCCCAGCACTCTCTACCCAGCACTCTCTACCCCAGCACTCTCAAAGTACAAACGCAGGTCCTGTCTAGAGGACTGGCTGCTTTACACTCAGCACCTGTGTACTCACCTAATTGTGGTTGCAGGGGTCGAGACTCAGCTCCTGGCCCCGGTGTGTGTGTGTGTGTGTGTGTGTGTGTGTGTCTTGGCTTAGGAACCAACCATCGCTCTACATAACAACAATAACAACAACATCGCAAACTTAATTTAACTTTAGTGATATTAAACACAAACTTGATATTTTTTTATAATCATTTGAGCTTATTGATAAAATCTACAAATCACTATAAAACTATACAACTATGAAAATAAACTATAAAACTCCATCAACACAACACTATGAAACTCCATCGACACTATACAACTCCATAAAGCTCCATGAATACTATACAACTCCATAAAACACCTTGGAACATGGAGTTGGAGATAACTCCATGTTCCAACGAAAACAAAAAATTACAACCATACAAATGTTTTGAAATATAATTGTACGACCATACGTATGTTTGGAAATTTAATTTACAGCAATTCACGCGTTTGGAAATTCATCTTACAACCATACACGTCTTTGGACATTCAGTTTGGAAATTGAATTTAAAACCAAACACACGTTTGGTAATGTGTCATGTGCACCGGGATGGTACTGGTGGTCGTGCATGTGCATTACCAGTACAGAACCACTCACTGCTGTACTGCAACTCTCTTCTGAGAGTAATCCGGGTTCAATCGCATTTATTATTCATTAAAATGGGATTAGAGTGTTAATTCCAGCTATTTGGTTTTTAAGTGAAAGTTTGAATTGGATAAAAATTTCTCGTATACCCTCTATATTGAAGTGATTCTATGTGTTGACCATACATGATGATAACACGTTCACACACACACACACACACACACATAAGATGTTCCAGAGAGGGGACACAGAAACAAGGGGTCACAATTTGAAGTTGAAGACTCCTATGAGTCAAAGGGATGTTAGGAAGTATTTCTTCAGTCACAGAGTTGTCAGGAAGTGGAATAGCCTAGAAAGTGACGTAGTGGAGGCAGGAACCATACATAGTTTTAAGACGAGGTATGATAAAGCTCATGGAGCAGGGAGAGAGATGACCTAGTAGCAATCAGTGAAGAGGCGGGGCCAGGAGCTATGACTCAACCCCTGCAACCACAAATAGGTGAGCAAATAGGTGAGTACACACACACACACACACACACACACACACACAACACACACACACACACACACACTGAAGATGTGTGGATGGTTACAGGGAAGCACACACGTATTAAGGGCAAAACTCACTGTGGTAATCCCTGAATTCCTACTTGGGATTTCACGTTTATTCTTGAGGATTTTCAACCATCTTCAGGAATTTGTTCATTAAATATATGTCTATATTTCAAAACCATATGTTATGGTAAGATATGTTATTGTAGCATATGTTATGGTAACATATTTTATGAATTTAAGACACATGTGCAACATCTGGGTATCTTTATTGTAGACGTTTCGCCCACCAGTGGCTTTATCAATACAAGTTCTAGGACATAATTTGGAGACAGTAAAACTATATACAAAATATGAGGTAATCAGTCCCTCAGCCTTGGAGTTGGTGTGAAGAGCACCCATCCCTTTGGGTATGACCTACTTCCACTGGGGAATCCCGCCTACCAGTGACTATGCCCTCGTCTGCTACCCGTCCCTTTCCACCTGACTCCAGATATAGCCTAACCTCCTTGCCTCTGCTTCAGAATCTTCACGACTACGGTGTCTACAACCAACCCAGAGCTGAGGACTGATTACCTCATCTTTTGTATATGTTCACTGTCTTCAAATTAGTCCTAGAACTTATGTATATAGTCACTGGAGAAAGACGTCTTAAAATATGGACCAGATGTTGCACATGTGTCTTATTCATCTTGTCGGTATTTATACTATTTATGTACAACATATAGTTATGGTAACATGATGAAATATGTAAATATGTTTTATGTTTAGATATGGAAAAGTCATAGTTTACCATCTTGTGAGTGTCAATAGAATTCATGCAGTGAGAGACTGGAGGAGAGGATGAAGGAGAAGATGAAGAGGAGAGAGAGGAGGGTATAGAGGAGTAGAGAGGAGAGAGGAGAGAGGTGATGGGAGAGAGAGAGTGAGGAGAGTGAGAAGAGGAGAGAGAGAGAGAGAGAGAGAGAGAGAGAGAGAGAGAGAGAGAGAGAGAAAGAGGGAAAAGAGAGAGAGAGAGAGAGAGAGAAAGAGAGAGAGAGAGATAGAAAGGGGGGTAATGTCATGATAATAAACGTTAATTAACATGTAGTAACATAAAATAAATAAATTTGGCCAAGAAAATTCCCAAAAATGTCTTGCCTCGTATAGCGTTGAGAAACACACGAACTGCAACACCTCAGAAAACGAACGAAAAATACAGTAGGAAGGGAGGAAACTGAGGGGGAAAAAAGTTTGACAAGGAAGTACACAAACAAACAAACAGAAAGATTTTAAGAGGTCATTAAAATTAACCAGTCCTCTTTAAAAGCTCTTGGCTGAGAATTGGAGAAGATGCCAAAGGAGAAAGAGGCGAGTAACGAAGATGAGAGGAACCATGTTGAAAAAAGGAGAAAGTGTGAGAGGTGATGAGGGTATCAGCTTGTGCGTAGCGAGAGGACAGAGAACTTGTGCAGTCCCTTCAGCTCTGAACGTAAACATTCGACAGAGTACCACCCCGGTGACTGTTCCATTAGTATGGAGATAAGGCAGGGGTAGCAGGGGAAGGTGTTCAGGTGGATACAGGGTCACCTGGTGACTTGAGGGTGACGAGTAGGGGTCCCTCGGTCCCTCGTCTTGTTCATGTTGTGTCTAAATGACCTGCCAGAGGGAACTGAATCCTATGTATCACTGTTTACAGACGATGGGAAATTGATGAGGAAGTTAAGAGGCTGGAAGAACAAGGTTATGGTCCAGGAGGACTTTAATATTGTGTCAGGCAGCAGGAAGTTAAGAGGCTGGAAGAACAAGGTTATGGTCCAGGAGGACTTTAATATTGTGTCAGGCAGCAGGTAGTTAAGAGGCTGGAAGAACAAGGTTATGGTCCAGGAGGACTTTAATATTGTGTCAGGCAGCAGGTAGTTAAGTGAATGTAATGTCGGCTGGTGCAAATTATTGGGAATAAGAGAGGGAATGATAAGATCATTCACATTACAGGAGAGGGAATGATAAGATCATTCACATTACAGGAGAGGGAATGATAAGATCATTCACATTACAGGAGAGGGAATGATAAGATCAGTCACATTACATGAGAGGGAATGATAAGATCAGTCACATAATAGGAGAGGGAATGATAAGATCAGTCACATTACAGGAGAGGGAATGATAAGATCAGTCACATTACAGGAGAGGGAATGATAAGATCATTCACATTACAGGAGAGGGAATGATAAGATCAGTCACATAATAGGAGAGGGAATGATAAGATCAGTCACATTACAGGAGAGGGAATGATAAGATCAGTCACATTACAGGAGAGGGAATGATAAGATCGGTCACATTACAGGAGAGGAATGATAAGATCAGTCACATTACAGGAGAGGGAATGATAAGATCAGTCACATTACAGTAGAGGGAATGATAAGATCAGTCACATTACAGGAGAGGGAATGATAAGATCGGTCACATTACAGGAGAGGGAATGATAAGATCAGTCACATTACAGTAGAGGGAATGATAAGATCAGTCACATTACAGGAGAGGGAATGATAAGATCAGTCACATTACAGGAGAGGGAATGATAAGATCAGTCACATTACAGGAGAGGGAATGATAAGATCAGTCACATTACAGGAGAGGGAATGATAAGATCTGTCACATTACAGGAGAGGGAATGATAAGATCAGTCATAATACAGGAGAGGGAATGATAAGATCGGTCACATTACAGGAGAGGGAATGATAAGATCATTCACATTACAGGAGAGGGAATGATAAGATCAGTCACATTACAGGAGAGGGAATGATAAGATCAGTCACAATACAGGAGAGGGAATGATAAGATCGGTCACATTACAGGAGAGGGAATGATAAGATCATCACATACAGGAGAGGGAATGATAAGATCGTCACATACAGGAGAGGGAATGATAAGATCAGTCACAATACAGGAGAGGGAATGATAAGATCAGTCACATATAGGAGAGGGAATGATAAGATCAGTCACATTACAGGAGAGGGAATGATAAGATCTGTCACATTACAGGAGAGGGAATGATAAGATCAGTCATAATACAGGAGAGGGAATGATAAGATCAGTCACAATACAGGAGAGGGAATGATAAGATCAGTCACATTACAGGAGAGGGAATGATAAGATCAGTCACATTACAGGAGAGGGAATGATAAGATCTGTCACATTACAGGAGAGGGAATGATAAGATCAGTCACATTACAGGAGAGGGAATGATAAGATCAGTCACATAAAGGAGAGGGAATGTAAGATCAGTCACAATACAGGAGAGGGAATGATAAGATCAGTCACAATACAGGAGAGGGAATGATAAGATCAGTCACATAATAGGAGAGGGAATGATAAGATCAGTCACATTACAGGAGAGGGAATGATAAGATCAGTCACAATACAGGAGAGGGAATGATAAGATCAATCACAATACAGGAGAGGGAATGATAAGATCAGTCACAATACAGGAGAGGGAATGATAAGATCAGTCACCTTACAGGAGAGGGAATGATAAGATCAGTCACAATACAGGAGAGGGAATGATAAGATCAGTCACAATACAGGAGAGGGAATGATAAGATCAGTCACAATACAAGAGAGGGAATGATAAGATCAGTCACAATACAGGAGACGGAATGATAAGATCAGTCACAATTCAGGAGAGGAAATGATAAGATCAGTCACAATACAGGAGAGGGAATGATAAGATCAGTCACATAATAGGAGAGGGAATGATAAGATCAGTCACATTACAGGAGAGGGAAGATAAGAGCAGTCACAATACAGGAGAGGGAATGATAAGATCAGTCACAATACAGGAGAGGGAATGATAAGATCGGTCACAATACAGGAGAGGGAATGATAAGATCAGTCACATTACAGGAGAGGGAATGATAAGATCAGTCACATTACAGGAGAGGGAATGATAAGATCGGTCACAATACAGGAGGGAATGATAAGATCAGTCACAATACAGGAGAGGAATGATAAGATCAGTCACAATACAGGAGATGGAATGATAAGATCAGTCACAATACAGTAGAGGGAATGATAAGATCAGTCACAATACAGTAGAGGGAATGATAAGATCAGTCACAGAATATAATGAAGGGAGTGACAAAAGGGCAACACACTGAAGTTTCTTACATTTCGTAGAACTTGAGCAACATGTACAAGAGCAACTAACATAAGATCTGCTTCCAGGAAGGTAGTTCAGGCTCATCCTGGAGTACGTAGCGCCATCATGGAACCCACACCTGATTGAACATATAAAAAAAAAAAGATCCAAAAGTTTGCATCGAGCCTGGAACCGGAACTGAGGGGGTGAACCACGGTACGGGGGGTGGGTGGGTTAGAACCCATGGTGAGTTGAGTCGCAAAACTCCAGGCCGATTTCGATTACAATTTTGTGAGTCATAAGAGATACAAGAAACTGAACCAAGCAACCCTGAAAGCGAGAAGGGCCCGAGGAGACATAATCACGACATACAAAATACTCAGATAATTAAAGTCAAGGAGACAGGCTGTTTGATGCGAGGAGAGGGAGCCAGGGGACACGGATGACAGCCAAAGACGTAGAGGAGCCAGCCGGGTGTTTGGAAGTACATCTTTCCATCTTAAGATGAAGAGGTGGTGAAGGAAACAACATACGCAGCTTAAAGAGTAGATACGACCGGGCCCAGGAAGCCAGAAAATCAGTAATCAGTCGATAAAAGTGAAGAGACGGGGTCAGAAGCTGTGAATCGACACCTGAAAACACAATTAGGTGAGTCAACGCAGACAGACAGACAAGCAAATTGGCAGACATGAAGACAGACAGACACATATTGACAGACATGCAGACAGACATCCAGTCAGACTGACATGCATACAAAGAGACAGGAGGACGGACAGACAGACAGAGACACACAGTCAAATCGTAATACAGACAAAGAGAGCGAGACAGGTGTATAGTGAGAGAGATAGGATGAGGGAGGTTACTTGTGATGAATGAGAGAAGGAGGGGAGGCGAAGAGAGGGAAGAGTAGAGAAGGGAAGGGTATGGAGAGAGAGGGGAAAGGAAGAGAGGATGTAGAGAAGTGGTGGAGAAAGGAAGAGAGAAGGAAACTAGAAAGCGGGGAAAAAATGTAAGAATGTGGAAGGGAGAAATGAGACTGGAAGACGAAAAAACGAAGAGAGGGGAAAGTGAGAACTAAAGGAAATGGAAGAGATGTAAATGAGGGGTAAAAAAGGAGGGGAAAGAGAAAGGAAGAAGGGGAGGAAATAGGTGAGGGGAGCGAAGGAGGGAGGGAGTGAATTAGAGGGGAGGTATTGAGGGAGGGAAAGACTTGACCTGAATTGCTGATGGAACAAGGTGAGACAGAGGGGGCGCCGCCCCACCTGGTCTGAGACCAGACTAGGAGTCACATTACAGTGCTGCTGCTGCTTGTCTGAAGGTAAAATTGGGGCTTCCTGAGTGACACACACACACACTATATATATATATATATATATATATATATATATATATATTATATATATATATATATATATATATATATATATCATGAATAGGTAAAACCTGCGATTTTGGCTTAAATAGCAACGCTCTTCTTGCCGAATAAGGCAAGCGAAAATTTGTGTATGCAATAATTTCGCAAAGATCAATCTGAACCTAACGAAAAAAAATATATTTCATTGTGTTTGTTTATTATTAAATTACTGTAAACTTATGTAAAATATATTTAGTTGGATTAGGCTAAATTAAATTGCGTTTGTTATAATAAGGTTAGGTAAGTTTTCTAAGGTTCTTTCAGTACAAAATTATTAATTTTTACATCAACATAAATGAAAATATCTTTAAACGTATAAGAATTTTTTTTAAGAAAGGACTTAATTTTAAATGAGTTCTTGCTAACTGAGCAATTTTACCTATTCGTCAGTTGTGTTGATGTTGATGAATGCTATGCAATACCCTCAAGATGAAGACAATACCCTCAAGATGAAGACAATACCCTCAAGATGAAGACAATACCCTCAAGATGAAGACAATACCCTCAAGATGAAGACAATTCCCTCAAGATGAAGACAATACCCTCAAGATGAAGACAATACCCTCAAGATGAAGACAATACCCTCAAGAGGAAGACAATACCCTCAAGATGAAGACAATACCCTCAAGATGAAGACAATACCCTCAAGATGAAGACAATACCCTCAAGATGAAGACAATACCCTCAAGATGAAGACAATACCCTCAAGATGAAGACAATACCCTCAAGATGAAGACAATACCCTCAAGATGAAGACAATACCCTCAAGATGAAGACTTTGACACATGTGCAACATCTGGGTATATAATTCTACGTTCTTCACATTGTGTCCTTGTATTGATAAAGCCACTGGTGCGCTAAACGTCTACAATATAGATACCCAGATGTTACCCAGGTGTCTCATGCTTCAGCAGTGTTGGCATCTCAGTGCCTCTGTGCTTCAAGTGCCTCACTATGCTTCCTCACATTTTTGTAAATTATATCAACAAATTTTCACCTGCACAGCCCTATAATAATTACAACTTCCTTAAAGAGTGTTGTATCAGTGTTAAAAGTTTGAAGCCGATCGGAGGAACTATTCTCAAGTTAAAGCTGGAAAATCAGTAATGCATTTTTTTTAAATATTGATTAAAGTTAGAATATGTTGTCTACATAACCTAAAAACAGTCCAAAAATTCTGGTATATATGATACAACAGCGTATAAAATTCTCGTATATATGATATAACAGCATACAAAACTCTTGTATAGATAATACAGCTGTGTAAAATTATGGTATATATGATAGAACAGTAAGAAATTTGAAACTGATCAGAAGGTATTGCAAGAAATCTTTTGAAAATAAAGTTCACTGACAAGCACTACATGTATCCCAGACGGGATACATAAAGTTATTTTTATTTGCACTTGGCACTGACTGTCCTTAATTTATTGTTGTGGTGCCTGTGTACGTATGTGTGTGTCTCTCTCTGTTTGTGGGGTGTGTATCCTTCGGAATGTGTCTTTTAGAAGGGTATACATGTGTCTGGCAGAAGGGTATACATGTGTCTGGCAGAAGGTTATACAAGTGTTTGGCAGAAGAGTATACATATATCTGGACTTGGGTACACAAGTATCTGGCAGTGAGGTATACATTTGTCTGACAGCGGATATTTATGTGCTTACCTATATGTTCTCCCATATACTATTTATATATATATATATATATATATATATATATATATATATATATATATATATATATATATATATATGGATGCAAAGTTCAAGTATCAGCTCCCGGGCCCCACCTCTTCGCTGGCCATTAATGAGTTCCCTCATCGAGAGCCTTATCGTACCTCTTCTCGAAGCTATGCAATTATCCTTGATTACATCCCTGAGACTCATCTGTGTTAACTTCCAGCTGTGTCCTGGGCTTCCTGTTCCCCGTCTTACATGTGTCCGCGTCCAACCTGTCAATTCCTCTCATATTACTCCTAGTATTTCCTTCCTCACACACTGATGTCCAGTGGTCGATCCCCGGTACGGGTGGAAACATTAGGACGTGTTTCTTTAAAACACCTGCTGCCCATGTTCACATGTCAGTAAAATAGGTACCTGGGTGTTAGTCGACTGGTGTGGGTCGCATCCTGGGGACAAAATTGACCTAAGTTGCCAAAAATACTTTGCTTAACCAGGGTCTTTCTGTATACATGTATTTGTAGAAATAAAGATTATTATAATTATTATTATTATTACTATAGCGTCATCAGGTTTTACTTCCCTAAATCTCTCCTCACAGGACATACCCCTCACCTCCGAGATAAGTCGCATTGCAAACATCTGGCAACGGGGTATACATGTGTCTAGCAGCAGGGTATGCATGTCTGGCAGCAGGGTATACATGTGTCTGGCAACGGGGTATGCATGTGCCTGGCAGCGGGGTATACATGCGTTGCCTGGGTGTGTCGGTCTAACACTACGAGTGGGCGGCCAACAGTGTGGTTTGTGGTGCGAGGGAGGGTAGTTGCACTTTCCCACCTCCACCTGAGTTGACTTGGCCCACATCATCTTCGTATCACAGGTGAGTCAGCTGCTCATCAACCACCTGTGTATATCTTACTCCACGTGAAGTATTACCAGGGAGGCTGAGAGAGGGCAAAAAAGTAGACAATCTGGCCGTACTGTGAGTGGACATTTGAATGCTAGGATGACTTACCCGCGCAGGCAATACTCTCAAATATTATTTTCACGAAATTTGATTGTATTTAAGGGGATGCAGTAAACCCATAGGGACCACATAGCTCATAGGGAATGGGACGTAATCAGGTTTGATTCAAAGATAGTAAAGGTTGCTTCGATTCCTTAGATCAAGAACCTCCTTGAATGGAATGTCCTTTAAAATGTCATGAGAGGGTCACAGCGTCGTAAAAGCAACGATTACTGTGTGAAGCCTAGGTATTCAGGTTAAACAACAATGAAGTGTAAATAGTCAATATTATAGTGTGAAGATGTCATATGTTAAGATACCAAGGAAAAAAAAGTTTTTTTTTTTTTAAAGGTGACTGATTAAAATCGTTTCTGTGAGTCGGTCACTTATCTTCTTGAGGCATCTGACAATACGTTGAACATAGTACTATGAATTTAATGAATACAACAGTCAGATATGTTAGTATGTTTAAATTTAGAAGTTATAATTGAGGAAGCCTAGCAGAGAAAGCATTCTCTGAGGTAGTCTCAGTGTTTGAAGTGTCTCCACTACCGTGGGTCATTAACACTGTTTTCTGAGTAGCTTGGATGATTCTATCAGTCAAGAGCACATTAATCCTCTCATCCTTAATCCACCTCTCAGCGTATATGCACTGATTAAAGCACCTCTCAGTGTATATATACTGATTAACATACACGTCTCAGCTTGTATATGCTAGACAAATTTACCTGTCACCGTTGTATATACAGAAGCATACACCTCTCAGCGTATATATGCTGAGAAGCATATATACGCTGAGAGGTGTATGTCTCTGTATATACACTAAGGGATATTAACTTCAAAGTTTACTGACGACCATCGTTTAGCAGTGTCTTAGTACTCAGCTTAGCAGGGAATGATTCACACTACACCACAATTCTAGTCAACTCATGAGAAAATCCAACCAGGAAACAGCCTCAAGGTAAACAAACGTGTTTAGGTACAGAAAGGTACACACCGAGATGTGTATATATCTCAGTGTATGTATACAGAATTTAATTCCTATTTTAGGGATTAAAGTGTCCTTGGCTAGTAGTGTAGAGGTTAAATGCAGCCTTGATGACTCGGGTGTAGTTGACATTAAACCGGTTAGGTTCTAGCTTACACTGTCTAATGTACAAGTTTCCTAAAATTCTAATATGTATCTAATTTTGTCCCATAATAGTCTTACTGGTGAAGATGGTTTAGCTAAGAGATCAAAGGTCGTGTACGATAGTCCTGCGCTTACAATGTCTGTAATTCAAGGGAGGAGGCTCGATTGCGGGTGAAGGGCTCCTGATCCAGGGAGAGATCACTCCAGAGGGAGGTCACCCTCTGTACAAGCGTGACAGGTGCTGGGGTGAGTGTGAGTAGGAGGAGGAGGTCACTAACCCCACAACAAGTGTGTCCGTGGCCATTGAATGTCATTGATCGTGTCTTCAGCTTGCTGGTGCCCATGTTGCTCTCCTAGGTCTTGTGCCTTCCACCACTCACTAGTCACTCCACTATTTTCTCTTATACTTTCTCTCCAACGTATTCTTATATTCTTCCTTGATGCCTTTTTATCCACTTCTCCGAGGCTATGGGTCCCACAATTTGCACTAGAGGTGGACCCTCATTATATATATATATATATATATATATATATATATATATATATATATATATATATATTATATATATATATATATATATCGTGCCGAATAGGTAAAACTTGCTATTTTGGCTTAAATAGCAACGCTCTTCTTGCCGAATAAGGCAAGCGAAAATTTGTGTATGCAATAATTTCACAAAAATCATATATATATATATACCAATAAGTATATTTTATTACATAATATGGCACAGAAGATTTAAGAGATACATTGTTGATATAAAGATGGCATATACAGTACATGAGGTGTCAGAGATACATGTCTAGTACATATTGTTACGTGTTTGTCACTGATTGTAATGCGAAAATCTCATCCAGCTCCTCAGAGATGGGGCGTGTGCCCAAAATACAGCATGCATTACCCCTCTGAACAACAGCGCTGAGTCGCTGTAACAGAAAACTAGCTGCCCTGGGATCCCTAGTTACCCTGATGAGTCTTTTGTCTAGCTCCTTAAGGAACTTAGATGCACTCTTTTCCCATGAGCCAAGGGTCTACGAGCTTATGGGAACAAACATATAATGATGGGCAAGTGATACCATCTGGACGCTTCTGGCTGTCATCAGATCTGCATAGTTGGGGTGGCTCCCTTACTGCTGGGCATCCGGCTATTGTGAGGCTCCTCTTGATAATGTTATTAACCTCCTCATGTCTTGCAATCTTTCCCTCGGATTTACGGCACACAAGACCATGGTACCCGAATCTGTCTGCTGCTTCACTGCCACAAATACACCTGTGTTCGGCGAGAATAGGGGCGGCAAGTCGAAGGGCAACACCAATGCGGATGGTCTGTGGGTCGAGGCGTGTGCCAAGGCCAACAGAAAGTCCCCTGCATGAAGAGCTCTCACTGCCAGGAGGCGGGCTCTATCCTTCCCTGACACACTCTGAAGCATTGTTGAGGCTATATTCTCCACTATTGGGCCATCCCAGTGCGACTGTTTGTAGTTGTTTGGGTGAATAGGCCTGGTTTCAGAGCCCGTTAGATTATCCCAGATCCTGGCTCCGTCAATGAACTTTTGGTCCTGGACTCCAATCTTGTCCCTAAGATGTTCAGGGAGAATCGCTGCTTCTATTCCTCTGGATGCAACGCATGAGGACAGAAAAGCAGGTAGCGCAATCTGTGATGACTTGCGTACACCAATGCCTCCTAGTCTATATATATATATATATATGACAAATTCACAAGCCTTGTGACAGTATAAACACAACGACGCGCGCGCACACACACACACACACACACACACACACACAACCTGTTTGTTGGAATCTATTTGAACGCCGTTCCATGATTGGCTGTTAATGTAACTAATATTTAAATGGACCGGTGGAGTTGTTGGTACACTGGAGATATTTATGAGCCCTCGCTTATGATTGGCAGGTGTTGAAGAGTCTATGAACAAACGACATCTGAAAGTCGCTCCTACGAGTTGGAGTTGTTCTCTTCCTTGGATCAAATCTGATAACATCCCAATCCCCAGCTGCTGTAATTATGACCCTGATGGGTTTAGCGCTTCCCTGTGATTATAAAAAAAATTGTATTCTTCCTCAGTTTTCCCTTTCATCTCCCATAATTCTCATCTCTCCCTCCCTCCTATCTCTTCGTCCCTCCCTCTCATCTCTCCCTCCCTCCTATCTCTTCGTCCCTCCCTCTCATCTTTTTATTCTCTCACCAACAACTCTTAAAGACCATTTGCATTACTTCCACCAGGCCTGTCTCACCTCTCCCATTACCTCCACCCCCTTCACTATACTTTACCTCCACCCCTTCACTATACATTACCTAAACCCCTTCACTATACATTACCTCCACCCCTTCACTATACATTACCTCCACCCCCTTCACTATACATTACCTCCACCCCCTTCACTATACTTTACCTCCACCCCTTCACTATACATTACCTCCACCCCTTCACTATACATTACCTTCACGATACATTACCTCCACCCCTTCACTATACACTACTTTCATCCCTTCACTATACATTACCTTCACCCCCTTCACTATACATTACCTTCACCCCCTTCACTATACATTACCTAAACCCCTTTACTATAGATTCCTCTTCTCATCCTTTCCCCTTCTCATCCTCTCTCTTCTCTTTCTCCTTCCCTCCCTTTCCTTTTCCATTTTCCATCCATTCCTCCCCTTCACATCACTCCCTTTCCCATCTCTGCCTCTCCCCTTCCCTCTCTCCCCTAACTTTCCTTTCCCTTCCCCTCTCCTCCCTCTCTTATCCTCCTCCCTCTCTTATCCTCCTCCCCACTCTCTCTTTCCCCTCCTTCCTCTCTATATACTACCTTTCACATTCTTGTAACATCTATTTTTTTAGCCTCTGTAGCATTCTTAATATTAAAGATATTAGGAGAGACACAAAGGTAGAGATACTGAGGGACACAGAGGTAGAGATACTGATGGACACAGAGGTAGAGATACTGAGGGACACAGAGGTAGAGATACTGAGGGACACAGAGGGTAGAGATACTGAGGGACACAGAGGGTAGAGATACTGAGGGACACAGAAGGTAGAGATACTGAGGGACACAGAAGGTAGAGATACTGAGGGACACAGAAGGTAGAGATACTGAGGGACACAGAAGGTAGAGATACTGAGGGACACAGAAGGTAGAGATACTGAGGGACACAGAAGGTAGAGATACTGAGGGACACAGAAGGTAGAGATACTGAGGGACACAGAAGGTAGAGATACTGAGGGGCACAGAAGGTAGAGATACTGAGGGGCACAGAAGGTAGAGATACTGAGGGGCACAGAAGGTAGAGATACTGAGGGGCACAGAAGGTTTAGAGATACTGAGGGCACAGAAGGTAGAGATACTGAGGGACACAGAAGGTAGAGATACTGAGGGACACAGAAGGTAGAGATACTGAGGGACACAGAAGGTAGAGATACTGAGGGACACAGAAGGTAGAGATACTGAGGGACACAGAAGGTAGAGATACTGAGGGACACAGAAGGTAGAGTTACTGAGGGACACAGAAGGTAGAGATACTGAGGGACACAGAAGGTAGAGATACTGAGGGACACAGAAGGTAGAGATACTGAGGGACACAGAAGGTAGAGATACTGAGGGACACAGAAGGTAGAGATACTGAGGGACACAGAAGGTAGAGATACTGAGGGACACAGAAGGTAGAGATACTGAGGGACACAGAAGGTAGAGATACTGAGGGACACAGAAGGTAGAGATACTGAGGGACACAGAAGGTAGAGATACTGAGGGACACAGAAGGTAGAGATACTGAGGGACACAGAAGGTAGAGATACTGAGGGACACAGAAGGTAGAGATACTGAGGGACACAGAAGGTAGAGATACTGAGGGACACAGAAGGTAGAGATACTGAGGGACACAGAAGGTAGAGATACTGAGGAACACAGAGAGAGAGATACAAAGGGAGGGACACCGAGGTAGGGACACCGAGGGAGGGACAAAAAGAGAGGGACACAGAGGGAGGGACACAGAGGGAGGGACACAGAGGGAGGGACACAGATGGAGGGACACAGAGGGAGGGACACAGAGGGAGGGACACAGAGGGAGGGACACAGAGGGAGGGACACAGAGGGAGGGACACAGAGGGAGGGACACAGAGGGAGGGACACAGAGAGAGGGACAGAGGGAGTGTCACAGAGGTAGGAACACAGAGGAAGGGACACAGAGGTAGGAACACAGAGGAAGGGACACAGAGAGAGGGACACAGAGAGAGGGACATAGTGGGCGACACAGAGGGAGGGACACAGAGGGAGGGACACAGAGAGAAGGATGTTTAATACAACATTAGTCTCAGGTTACTGTCACTAGTGACGAGCTTGTTGATGGTGTCTCTCACCCTCACCCCTGTGTCTCACCCTCACCCCTGTGTCTCTCACCCTCACCCCTGTGTCTCTCACCCTCACCCCTGTGTCTCTCACCCTCACCCCTGTGTCTCTCACCCTCACCCCTGTGTCTCTCACCCTCACCCCTGTATCTTTCTTCCTCACCCCTGTGTGTCTCTTCCTCACCCCTGTGTCTCTCTTCCTCACCCCTGTGTCTCTCTTCCTCACCCCTGTGTCTCACCCTCACCCCCGTGTCTCTCCCTCACCCCATGTCTCCCTCACTCCATGTCTCTCTCCCTCACCCCGTCTTCTTTATTCCCAAGAATGAGGGAAGAAAAAGATGCCTTCCTGAGAGAGAGAGAGAGAGAGAGAGAGAGAGAGAGAGAGAGAGAGAGAGAGAGAGAGAGAGAGAGAGAGTGAGAGTGAGTGAGGTGAGGTGTGCGTGGGATGACCTGACCACTTTAAGCCTGGGTTTAGTGTCTCTCCTGTACTCTGGTACTGTTGCCTCACACTGTTTTATGTATTGTTTATATTGAGAGAGAGAGAGAGAGAGAGAGAGAGAGAGAGAGAGAGAGAGAGAGGGGAGGGAGGGAGGGAGGGAGGGAGGAGAGAGAGAGGTTAATAGTGGTAGCATCGTAAGTGAAATATGTTGGTGAAAACCGTGGAATTTCATATTGCGTTTTCCTAGTGTTTTGACCAGCACCACTGCTACCAACACTACCACCATCATCACCACTCCAGTGGTAATTATATACCCCCCTTCCCGACAGTGACATCTGTGCGGTCTTCGCCCAGCACATACTTGACAAGGTGATGTCACAGCTGACACTGATGACTTGATCAATCACTGCCACCAGCCAGGAAGTCGTCAGCACACCTGAGCTTCACTGTTATAATTCAGCTGCAGGAAGTAGTCAGTGGACACTTGATTTCGGTATGGTGGTACTGGCAAACTATGTAAAAAAGACGCTTATGTGTTACAGAAAACGTTTCGCCCTTAATAAATGTCCTGAGCTGTAAACAAGTTTGTTTTTCCACGGATTGATCTCAAGATTGTGTTATACAGAGCTTCCTTCCATAAGGGCGCCATGTTGCTGCTCAAGAGTTCTTGATCCAAGGAATTGCTCACATGCCTCCCCTTCCTTAGATGAAGTTCACGTCACTCAAAATCCTCCGCTCTGAGTCTTACTTGTGGAGCGTCAACCATCCCGACCACTCTTGCATTGTTGCCACATATACCTCCGTAACCTACCGTTTCTACACTGAAAATGTGTATATTTACCTTCGTTTGTCTTTAATTATACAACAGTGTAGTAAATGTGACGGTTTCTCTATTTGTAAGGCTTGGGTAATGAGTTATTGATTATTTTGTGGATGTTTTGTATTGTTTATCGCGAGTAGATGGCAACACGTAATATGGCGGACTCTGGAAGTGACCTCGATATTACGAACGCATTACTATTCCGAAGACTCCCCGTACTCCAGAATCAATAGTATCTTCTTCTCGTACACACTTTCAGAGAGATTTCACAAATTTGTATATTGCCTTCCCGCCGGGAGTTGTGTGTGAGGCGGAGACAACGGTACTGGTGGGGGTTGATTTGAGGGGAAGGCGTTTGAAAAAGTCAGTGAGCCAGGTTGGCACTCCTGCTCTTGTCAAAATTTTGGCACAGTTGTGGCATTAAACAATGCTGTGCAGCGCTGTGCTTTACGAGGGATGGGGAAAGGGGAAGGGGGTGCGATTATACTGGTGAAGGCTCCTGATCCAGGGAAATGGAGATATTTTCCTTTGGGATCAAATTAGTTACCTCGCATTCCCAAGTCGCTGCTTGATCCCTACGTGTTTATCGCTCCCTCGTCATTATAATAATATGCGCTTGCAGTACTCAATATATGTTTCCCTTTACGATGAGTACTAAAGAATAGTAATAATAATAATAGTGATAATAATAATAGTAATAATAGTAATAATAATAATAATAATAAGCAGTAAACCCGTTGGGTTCATATAGCACTTGGGGTATGTAAGGAATTGAAATTCGATCCGAGGAAAAGGAAGAGAAGGTCCATTTCCTTGGATCAAGGTGGAGGTTGTAACACGAGTGTGGTAGACACAGTGTTAAGATCAACAGGTGAATAAGACAAGCCAGACTGGCTTACTGTTATGGTTCCAGTCTCACCTTGAATAAGACAAGCCAGGCTGGCTTCATGTTATGGATCCACTCACACCTTGAATAAGACAAGCCAGACTGCCTTAATATTAAGCCTCATATATTGACGCGCCTACGCTATAAACGAAGTTAGAGAGGAGTGGGAGAGAATGTTAGAGGGAGCTAGGGAGACGAAGTTGATGGAGGGAGGGAATGAGACGATTTTGATGGTTGGAGGGAGAGAGGAGGGGAAGGAGGTGGGAAGAAGAAATAGGAGGTGGAAAGAGGGAAAGAAGCAAGGCGGCGAGAGGGGACGGAAATTTCGAGAGGAGGGAGACAGATAAAGAGATGGAGAGGCGGTCGAAGGCAAAAACAGGAGAGGTAGATCGAGGGAGGGAAATTTACCCAGCATCAAGGAAGGGAGTGGGGGGAAATGCCTTGACGCTGTAAATAGACTTTTGATAAAAAGAACCGGAGCTTTTTTCCCCTTTCACGAATCAAACCAGATTGCCTCGCACTCTCCCGGCTCAAGAATATAACGACACTAATGTTTCCTCTGACTATGATATGTTATCTTCCTTTTTAAAGGAAGTGGACCGGCGAGGCAGTGGAAGACCTCACTCAGACGCGGTCAGCTGACCACAGGAAGCCGAGACCCGCGATAGGAAACACTTGCCTTGCTTCCTCACGAATCTTAGCTAACCTAACTTCTCCCCTGACTTTCACTGTGATTCCTTCAACCATTCGCAGTGATGCAACACTGCACTGTAATATCACAGGTTAATGACGCATCTCGCTGCATATTTCAGCCCATCACATTGACCCTCTTCAGTGATACACACAGAGATGAAGAGATATTTTTTAGTTGGTGAATGAGACGCAAGTGCAATACCTGGGTATCTTTGTTATGAATACGTTATGCTAGCTAATGGTTTCATCAGTTTAGTACAAAAATTATAAACTGAAGCCAGTAGAGAATAAGGTATTCAGTCCCTCTGTCTCTTAATAGGTGCTCAAACGAGCCTCGTGTAGGCGATAGATTTGAAACTTCATAAACCAGGTTTAAAACGTCTTCATGGTGAGTGTCTTGATGCTGCAGCTGGGCTCTTGATCCACTTCCAGTACCGATAACAACAATAACACCAACAATAATTACACACATAATAACAAAAATGCCAATAATAATAACGGTAATAATAAAAGCATGATCAATAATAATAATTATTAAAATGATTCCATTAGTAATTATAGCAATACCATCAATAACATTAAATAAAACTAATAACAATAACAAGACCAATAATAACACTAATTACAAGAATAATACCGGTAACAATAATATTCATAATAATAACTAATAAAAATAACCGTAACAATAACTAAAAACACGAGTAATAAGTTAAACAACAACAATAACAAAAGCAGCCTCAGTTGTCACTGGACAGTAAGTTATCAAGAGGATGACTGCTATACCAGTGGCTGATCAACCAGGCTGTGATGGCTAGTTAGGACTGCTGGCAGCAACAGTCTAGTTGATCAGCTGAAGCCAGCTTGCACACCTGGCTTCCATCAAGACAACCCTGGAACCAGGTCAGTGTATAACCCCTTGGGGTAGCTGGAGAACGCCTTGTAATGTTAGTGGGGGGAGCCCTAAACCCATAGGGGAGGTCATATAGCGCCTGGGGAGTAGAAGATAATCTGGTTCTTTAATCCAAGGAAAGGGAGAGTAGCTCCAGTTCCTTAGAGGGGTCACATCATAGTGTATATACGAACTAAGATAGATAGATAGATAGAGTGAGAGAGAGAAATTAATCAACTGAATATATCAATTATTGATTTAAAATACTTAATACAAGTTAGGGATCATTGAAGTAAAATATCTGACATTGTTTATATTACAGTACTCAACAAACCTTCTCCTGGAGGACATACAAACAACTGTTAGAAGCTTCATTTTCTAGCTGTACTTAGTGTGTTAAGCGGAGGTGAGAGTCAGCTCCTCCCTGGAGGCCAGCTGCGTGAGCACTGAGACGCCTCTTGTCTGGTTCAGGTGTCGACGGACGCTAACAACCAAACCCTGACCTGGCAACACCCTGCCAGGCGTATATTCCCCACTTGGCAACTGTGTAGGAGAGGAAGGGAGGGAGGGGGTTAACCAGGAAGGGAGGGTTATGGAAAGGGGTTGAGAGGGGTCAGGGGGGAGGAGGATGAGGGGGACTTGGTGAGTCAATACTCTGACGTCACGAGGCACGTGCCTCGTGACGAGAGTCACCAGAGGTCGAGAACCTTTTCAACTATCCCCTTCTGTCTCTTATGACTCACTCCCTCTCTCTCTCTCTCTCTCTTTCTCTCTTCTTCTCCTCTTCCCTCCTCTCTCTCTCTTCTCTCTCTCTCTCTCTCTCTCTCTCTCTCTCTCTCTCTCTTTTCCTGCAGCCATTCCAGGATACGATAACTTTACTACATCCACAATTAACCTTTTGCCTGAAGTACCTTAATTAAGGCGCACCATTATTTAGCACATCGGTGAGGAGGTGTTAATTAAGTTATAACAATGTAACGCTCATTAAGGTCATTGAAGACTATAGTGTTCGGTCTTAGTGTGTTAGGTTCGAGGGATACGTTCTTTGTTAAGTAGAAGGTGAAGGTGAAGGTGAAGGTGAAGGGGAATCATGGTGCTCCCGCCATAAAAGTAACAAAGATGGTCCAGAAGAAACATTGGAATATAGGCTTGGCTGTCTGTTTGGTGTTTTTGTTTACTTGGGATGTGTACTTGTGTAAAGTTGTTTGTATGTGTGTGTGTGGTCTCTGTTTATTGCTACATGTATAGTATATTTGTGCGAGGTGTGTGTGTGTATGTGTATCTATTGTATTTTAGTCCAGCCTTCATTGAGGACACATTTTTCTTGAATCATGAAAAGAATTGAATGTCTAATCTGATACTGATAATTCTGCTTCCATTTCAGCAGCTATGTGTACATATAAGTCCTCCTCCTACACACACACACACACACACACACACACACACACACATTCAGTTTAGTTAATGAATATTCTTGTGTCTCCTACAGGGCTGGTTTTGAAGACCATCTGAGGAGCAAGTGGTCTTCCTGCACCACTGACGACACATTGAAAACATAACAGAAGATATAAGAGAAAAAAATGTAAAATGTAGAAACTCTATTGTAAATAAAGTTGACATTAATTTATTTATAACGTTAAAAAAATACATTATGCACTCTGAAATTTTATAATATATAAAGGACGAGTTAATTGATATTATTCTAGATACAAAAAATGGATATTTTTATTTTGTAAATACTGTAAAAAAAATTATTTTCCTAGATGACCTAGAAGGAATGTTTTACTGTAATAAATTAAACTTTATTTTTGAGTAGTGTCTAGTAAATCTCAGCTTAGTAGTAAATTTTATATGATATTTTTGTCCCTGGTGGATGGACTTGTGAAATGTTTCGAAAAACTTAATGTGACTGAATGAGAACTTTTGAAACTAGAGAACGGGATTGTGGGTGACTGAAGTGTTTGAAATTCAAATACACCGAGAAGATTGATCAGGAAATACAGTGATGTTGCAGAATTTTGTGAACGTAAATTTGTGGCTTGATAATGGCGCCTGAGTGTCGTGTGAACAATACAAAATAATATATATATATTTTTTTTTTATAAATATTCATTCCATAGAAGTGGGAGTGAAAAGCAAGTACGTAGTGATAAGTGTCTCCTTGTTAACTGATAAGCAATGATAGTCGCTTTAAGTGGGTTTGAAGTGGTGAATTAAGTGTGTCTAAAGTATTGAAGTTTTATCCGACCCTTCAGTCATCCATATCTCCCAAGTCCACACCTTCCTACGTCACCCCACACCTTCCTACCTCACCCCACACCTTCCTACCTCACCCCACACCTTCCTACCTCACCCCACATTCTCCTACCTCACCCTACAGCTTCCTACTTCACCCCACACCTTCCTACCTCACCCTCCTACCTTACCCAACACTCTTACCTCACACCTTCCTCGTCCCATACCTCTACCTCTTCCTAAGCCCCACCTTTTCTCTCCCCCCTGTCACCCCCCCGCCACCACCACGTCTCCCCCGCCCACCCAACTGGGTCTGGTCATGGCCACGGGTTCACCTACGTGTGGAACAGTGAATATGGAGGTGGGTACGCCCGCTGGCACGCCCGCCGGCACGCCCACACAACCACAGACTCATCACTTCCACTCCACGCCTGACCACGCCTCCACCGCACTCCACGCCATGAACAAACTCAGGATTAACACTCAGGTACGCATGACTGATGAGGGTTTAGCGTTTGTTTTATAATAAATAATAATAATAATAATATAAACTACTACTACTACTAATAATAATAATAGAAATTATAACTAATAATAATATAATAATAATAATAATAATAATAATAATAATAATAATAATAATAATAATATCAGTATAGGCATCTCATATGAATCTTGTTGCTAGGTTTTACTACCTGGATACTCTAGGGTTCTTAGTTGCCAGGTTTTACTACAATTTACACTAAGGTTTCCAGTTGCTAGGTTTCACTACTCTGGAAACTCTAGGGTTCTTGGTTGCCAGGTTTCACTACGCCTCTGACACCCAGCGGTGTCAGGGAGAAGTAAGAATCACAGGGATTGGAAGAGTAGAGCAATCCTGGGAAAGGGTGTGGAATGAGTTAGGAAGAAATGGGGGCCATGGTGTTTGGAACGGTTATTGAGGGAAGGAGGCATGGGAGGGGGCAAGTAAGGGATGGTCAGGAATGGTTGACCCGAATGGGGGAAGGGGAGATCAGGGATGGAGGGTAGTGATGATAGAGTGAGGGATGGTTACGGAGGGATGTAGGCCGAGGGAAGTGATTGAGGGATACTTAAGAAGGGGTGGAGGTTGGGTTGTGGGATGAGTGAGGGATTAGAAGTTTCTGGTGTTTTGAAAACCTTATTTCTTAAAAACAAAAGAAGCATGCATTGCAAATAATCCATGGATGAGATGTGCAGTGTATCTCCCTCACGGTGTTGCAACCTGTGTGTGTTGGGGGAGGATGGAGAAACGTGTGGAGAAGCTATCCTTTCATGACAGTGTTCGAACGTGTGTGTGAAATGTGTCAGAGATCGGAAGAATCTTGATCAAAGAATTTGGAGAACGAGACGATCCAATTCTCTTTTAGATCAATATAATTTACACACCATGTTCGAGATTCTTAATGTACCTTGTTTCTTACATGGATCAGCAGCGAGGTGTAGCTCAGTGGTACAGCTCACAGCCGAATGACCCATGGTTCGATTTCCCTGCTAGACGAGACGTATGGGCAAGTGAACAGTTAGTTTAATATATCTATTCTGCAGCCCATACCCATCCTATGGGTGGTAGTCGAAAGATTACAGAGGTACATAATGGGTCCAGAGACTGGGCCGCAAAGTTCTAATAGCTAAACAAGTTACAGTGGTAATGAAATAAATACACGTTTATATCTGGTTATAATCGTAATGAGTTATTTATGAAGACGTTAATTAGGTCACACACACAAACAAATTACAAAAACATACCTCATATTTTAGTAAGGTATGATCGAAATAAAAAAATAAGTTTAAGTGGTTATGACCAGAAGTTACACTTTCTTACTCGAATCTGAAGACGTAACATCGTCGTAATTCAGTTGTAGAGCGCTACTTCACAATCGAAAGAACCCAGGTTCGACGTACGAGGCATAGGGACAATTCTCCTTACACCTGTTGCGTCTGTTAACCTAGTAGTAAATATGTATTTGGGTCTTACTAGACTTGAGCTATGAAATGAGCTGAAGTGGTTAACAAAAAAAAAGCATTAGGAAAATATAAAACACATTGCAGGTCTCTTTGGTAGTTATTGATTCCTTTCTGCGGTTATTGGGGTATGTCATTATCAAGAGAGTCAGTAGATAAAAGGGAAGGAAGCCTTTGTTTTGGTTAGGGATGAGGGCGAATTGAATTCGTAAATGCGACTGAGTCAAGCTTCATCTGGGCTCTGGTTTCTGGTGTTTGAAGCCTGCCGAATGCTTTTACGACTTTCATTACTTTTCCCCTATTTCTTCTTCTTCTTTTGCTTCTTTTTCTTCTTCTCCGGTTCCTTTTCTTTTCTTCTTTTTCTTTTTCTGTCCTACTCCTTTTCCCTCGCTGTCATTCATCTTCCCCTAACCTATTTAGCCTCCTCCTCTTCCTATTAAATAAGGGAGACTCACGTCGGACCATTGATTGACCGTCAAGGAAGGAGGGAGGACACAGAGTGGATTAGATTGAAGCTAGTGGAACGGGGAATAAACTAAAAAATGATCTGGAATACGAGAAATAGTGACGATACTAGAATAGTTTCTCTAAACGTTTACGTCCAGTTATTAACCTTCCAGTAGCAGGTAATGGTGGTCGTGATGGTGGAAGAATATTCGTCAGAAAACAGAACATGTTTCCTGACACATAGTTGGTAGCGGTAGATACGTAGGTAGGTACGGAGAAGAGGAAAGGAGGGTAGATAGGTAAGGAAGGACGTAGATAGGGAGAGACAAGAAGTAAGCTAGAGGTCGTCTACTTAACCAAATTCGTGTCTTGATTCCTTCATGGTTATCTTATTATCATGAGGGGTGTGGCCGCTAGAGGTGTCTGTTCTTAACTCCGTCCGTCAGTCCCGCCATCCATTCGTCCATCCCTTGGTCAGTCTCGCCATCCATTCGTCCATCCCTTGGTCAGTTTCGCCATCCATTCGTCCATCCCTTGGTCAGTCTCGCCATCCATTCATCCGTCTCTATCCCTTGGTCACTCCCGCCATCCATTCGTTGGCCTTTCATCCCTTGGTCACTCCCACTATAGCTAAGTCCATCTGGCTAGGTATGTGGGGTCTGACTGAGTAGCTTAAATACTATATTTGAATTCTCTTACGTGGAAGGTGAGGTGCATAGGTTCAAACTCCCTGTTGATCTGACATATATTGCTATTACTACTATTGCTAATATATTACTAATATTGCTGCTTCTACTACTTTTAATACTATTTACGCTACTTTTACTACTATATCTATATTTACTATTATTATTATTATTATTATTATTATTATTATTATTATTATTATTACTACTACTACTACTAATAATAATAATAATGATAATAGTGGTGTGTGTGTTGCAGCTGTGTGACATAGAACTTGTGGCTGGTGCTGTGTCAGTGTTCGCTCACCGTGTGGTGCTGGCAGCGGCTTCTGCTTACTTCCACGTCATGTTCAACAGTAAGTATATATATATATATATATCGTCTATTTACTAACGGTATGGATAATTGAATACATTAATTCGCATTCAACAGTATGAAAGTATTACAAATATTTTCGGTTTAGGTAGAAAGCGTCTTCATATGGTAACTTTAGCAGGAAGAAGGAAGTCTTTGTATGTGCAAACAAGTAAGGTACTAGAGGAATACTGCAGCGGGGCCCAGGAGACCTCGCGTAACACCTGTGCGGTCCTCATCAATCTTGCTCTACTCCTGTTTGCTTCTTCTCTGGTTCATAAAGCTTAAAAAAATATTCGATACAAACTCTACATTCTCGTTTTAATACTACTATTACTACTACTACTACTAGTATACTACTGCTGCTGCTACTACTACTACTACTACTACTACTACTACTACTACCACTACTACTGCTACTAGTACTATTACTACTACAACTAATAGTTCTTGTGGAAAGTACTAAAATTTGGAATATTACCAATAATAATTGATTTACCTCCCTCTTCTGTATTTTTATTCTCCATCAACAACATTTTAGCATCATTGACATTATTAATTTTGTGATTCTCTGGGCTTACGTGTTGTCTTAACCACCGTATTATTCTTCCCAGACTCGATACATATTGACACAGCCAACGTTTCAAATCATTTCTTGCCCCTCACTGCAACATTGATCACAGTCACTTCCAGGAATCTGTTTTTGACAGATAACCTGATGGTATCAGAGCTACTGAATGTTACATTCACATCATGTGAGTTTTACTTCCAAATTTGAAAGAATGATTGAACTTCTATTTTCAGATTTTTTTTTTTTTTTTTTTAAACTCACTAGTCCCCCATAAATTACCTTCAGAAGATAAACAATCGAAGGCTAGAATAAAATTCTTAGCGTAACCTAAACTAGAAAACACTCGATAAATATAATGACTCTCTTGTGATTTAGGAACTGTGGGTCTCGTAATTGGTAGGTAATAAGAAGTGAATTCGAAACGTCGCTTGTTTATTATAGGGGAGAAAAAGGTTTCGAGGGAGAAGAAATAAACATGAACTTAACTCCCTGAATGGGCTGGTTTTTGTATAAAGTTTCAAAACATTTATGTGTTGAGTTATGGTGAAGTGTGAAGCAACCAGTTACACTTTAACTTGCAATGTCACGCATACGGCTTTGCTGCTTTATAATATAATACAAATAATAATAATGCTGATTGTGCATTACACATGTTATGTTTCTAGTTGAGGGTTCCTGCATTTACTTTGGTCATTAACAGTTGTTATCCTACCTTAACTCACTTAAATCTCTCTCTCTCTCTCTCTCTCTCTCTCTCTCTCTCTCTCTCTCTCTCTCTCTCTCTCCCTCCCCTTCTAGTGCTACGATATGTAAGTATTTCCTACCTCTCTTCGTTCCCAGGAATCAATAGAGACTTTCCCGTACCCCCCCCTCTCTCTCTCTCTCTCTCTCTCTCTCTCTCTCTCTCTCTCTCTCCCTTCTCCTCCTCTCTTCTCTCTCTCATTTTCTCCCCCTCTCCCTCTCATCTTTCTCACCCTCTCCCTCCTCATCTTTCCCCTCTCCTCCCTCACTTTCCCTCTCTCCTCCCTCTGACTTTCTCTCTCTTTTTTTTTTCTCTCTCTCTCTCTCTCTCTCTCTCTCTCTCTCTCTCTCTCTCTCTCTCTCTCTCTCTCTCTTACTAGAGCGATGACATCACGCAGAAAAACGTGAAATATAAGCACAACTTTTGTTCTGCAACAAAATAGGAAAATCTGTGTTGCATGAAAATGACGTTGATGGTGTGAGAGATGCGGCCATTGTTGATTTCTGCTCGGTGAAGAGAGACGGAAAGAGAGAGAGAGATTTCGGAGGCTTTCTCAATGGGTTTATAATGTCCATAATTGATTTGAAACATTCTAAATATGTTTGAGATGTTCTGAATATCTTTGAAACGTTTTGAATGTGATTTGAAACTTTCTGAATGGGTTTCAGATGTTATGAATGGGTTTGAAAAGTTCTTTATGGGTTCGAAACGTTCTGAATGGTGGTGTGACTGGGAATGAAGTTCATAACAGCTTCAACACGATCTTAAAACATTGAAGGTTGGCAATACAGGTCGACAATTTCTATTTAATCATCGTTCAAAACGCTGAATCTGCGCTCACTGGAAGAATCTTTGTATATATATATATATATATATATATATATATATATATATATATATATATATATATTCCAGCGGAGGAGAGAGAAAATGATGATAAACGAGAAAAAATGGTGAGAAACGAGAGAAAGAGGATGATGAAGCGGCGGGAAAGGTTCATAAATTTGTATGTGAAGAGGAAGTTTAGTAAAATGAAGTGGTGGAGAAGGTGTTGGAGAGAGAGAGTGAGAGAGAGAGAACAAGGGTAACAATATGGGGGCACTTGGAAGGTTTTGTGAGTACAGGGTTGTGTTCCTGCGTAATTTCCTTCTGCCTTGTTTGCTTTATGCGTTTCTATCATCAAGATTCTGTTTGACCTTTTGTTTAACTCTTGCTCCATGGTTAGCACACTGCTGTTTGGTGGAGGGTTGTATATCACTGCTGTTTGGTGGAGGGTTGTATATCACTGCTGTTTGGTGGAGGGTTGTATATCACTTCTGTTTGATGGAGGGTTGTATATCACTGCTGTTTGGTGGAGGTTTGTATATCACTGCTGTTTGGTGGAGGGTTGTATGTCACTGCTGTTTGGTGGAGGGTTGTATATCACTGCTGTTTGATAGATGGTTGTATATCACTGAGTTTGGTAGAGGGTTGTGTATCACTGCTGTTTGGTGGAGGGTTGTAAATCGCTGCTGTTTGGTGGAGGGTTGTATATCACTGCTGTTTGGTGGAGGGTAGTATATCTCTGCTGTTTGATGGAGGGTAGTATATCACTGCTGTTTGGTAGAGGATTGTAAATCGCTGTTTGCTGGAGGGTTTTATATCAAAAATGTTTGGTGAAGGGTTGTATATCACTGCTGTTATCATATTGTCCTGCATCTTCTTAATGCTTGTGCTGTCCTATCCTGGAATGTCCTCGTGTTTCCAACTTCCATATAGTTAAATATATATTGTTTTATCCTGAACGTCACTCTCCTCATTTTTAGTATGTGGTACAACTCTGAAAACGTATGCATGCATGTGTATGTGTGTGTACTCACCTAATTGTGGTTACAGGGGTCGATTCATGTGTGTGTGTAAGTCTTTTATGCTTAAATGTCTGTCTGTTTATCTCTGTCATGTCCGGGTAGGTTTTTTACTTTTTATACAAACACACACACACACACACACACACACACACACACACACACACACACACACGCACACAAATGCATGAGAGATACACCCAAACATACACCTACACATGGAAGGTAAACATAAACACGAGCACCTAGGTATGAAAGATCCATACAAAAAAAAGCACATACAGACAGACACCTAGACAGGGAACAGGCGGCTATACTGAAATATTTCATTCCCACTGGAACGCAAGTAGGTCAGCTAACCCCCTCCTCCCTCCCTCTCTCTCTCTCTCTCTCTCTCTCTCTCTCTCTCTCTCTCTCTCTCTCTCTCTCTCTCCCTCTAATATGAATATAACACTGAATCCCACTCACACAACAGAAACAGAATGACCTTGCAATAGTTAAAGTCAATGACCTAGATTCTAAGTCATTGACTATGACTATTGCACCACGACATTCTATTTCCTAGAATGTCGTGGTGCGAGTAACAGAGCCTACGCAGTGCTTGCCTTCATAACAACTAATTAAGAATACGGAAACTCTTGAATGAACACTCACTCTGTTGCAATGCTCATGTCAGGACACACCTGCAATAAGCTCTCCACTTCTGGTCACACAGTTACGTGAAAAAAACCGTGATAACGTTTAGAGGAGGTGAGAATAACTGTGAAGCTCAACGTCAACATTAAGGTATATACCGCGTGCAGAGACTCCCGAGTCATTCAGTGTGGTCTTGCTCGGGGCAAAGAGGCTTCGAGCGGATCTTGTACGATCCTTCACACACTGAGAGGTATATATCTCCCAGTGTGTAAACATAGTGTATGTCTTTCAGTGTATATACTCTGATAGGTGTATGTCTTTCAGTGTATATACACTGACATGTGTATGTCTCTCAGTGTATATACACTGAGAGTGTATTTTTATCCCGGTTTTAGAGATTAAATTATTCTTGACTGGTGGTGAACGTGTTACGTGCAGCTTTAACGAGCATAGTGAATTCGATAGGGTTTAAACCTAATTTACCAACCATGCTTCAAGGTGTTAAACAAGTCTGATACAGGAAAACAGTAATAGACAATATTATTCCCATACCATTACCCTTGCAACACGAAGGTCATGTGGAAGAAACACTGGTATGGAACACTGAGGAATACTGGAACAGGTAAAACAACAATAAACACTGGTATGGAACACTGAGGAATACTGGAACAGGTTTCCTCCCTGAAGATCAAGCTTCTAAATTAATTAAGTCCTTTAAGACTCGACTATCTTCAAGGGAAATGTCACGGCGCTGGTGATGGCTCTTGATCTAAGGAATTGTAGCTACCTTCTTACTGGGACCAGACTTGACTGCCACCCATTTCACAGTATTCGGCAACGGAATGTGTAGTGGACACAGTGCTGTGGCTGGCGGTGGAGTAGCGAGAGTAGTTGCTGTGCTATTGTAGTGATTTTGAAGTAGAGATAGATGTAGATCACCCTTACATCTGCATATTCTTTCCTGTCCATAACCATCTCAGCAACACTTCTTTAGCCCTCTGGATGATACTTTTAGTAAGCCTACACCTCCTAATCTACAAGCTACGAATTCTCTGCATAATATTCACACCACACATTGCCCTCAAACACGACATCTCCACTGCCTCCAGCCTCCTCCTTGCTGCAACTCCAGTAAGATGTGGTTAATTTATCGCCGTGTTTGATAACAACGGTGGCCCCGGGGAGTGAAGGATGGGCAGGGAGCCTTCTGCTTTACTATCCTTGCCTCAACCACACGATTATAGTAGATAGTCCTCCATCGAGGTAGTAGTACATTGTACACGTCTGCGCTGATCAAGACATTAAGGAAACGTGTTGCTCAGTATAGACGTGATTCTGACGTATAGCGACGTGTCGGAGTCACCCCAGTACTCTGCACATTACAAGCTCTTCTATCTACATTTCCCTTGTGTGTCTATGGTATTCTCTCTCTCTCTCTCTCTCTCTCTCTCTCTCTCTCTCTCTCTCTCTCTCTCTCTCTCTCTCTCTCCTGAGTCGGCCATCACTCTCATTCATCCCATCTCCCACCCCCTCAATCCTCCAAAAGACCCAAGAATTAAACATGGGACAGGGAGGGAGTGAAGGATGGATGGAGGGAGATGGAGAAAAATGGTTGGATGGTAAAGGGAGAGAGAAAGGGAAGGGTTGCTACGCAATGGAGGGAGTGAAGGACGTTGATAGAGAGAAGAATAGAGGAAATGATAGTAGGGAAGGAAGGAAAGAAGGATAAGGAGGGAGGGATGGTTTGAAGGATTATAGAGGTGAGGGAAGAAAGAATGGGAAGGGTGAAACAATTTTGGAAGAGGAATGAACAACAACAACAAACACAACAGCCTAGTAACATCAACAACCAGCAACAACCTACAAAAAACAACAGTAACCCCTACCACCACCAACAACAACAACACTAGGGCAGGTTGTACTAATGATTGGTATTCTTGGGCCACCCTAGCCTTTACCACCACTGTTTTGGTTCAATTAGTCAACATTTCTGACCCGTTAGTTACTGGAAACTGTGTTGATGCTGTATGTTAGTTACTGGAAAATGTTTGTTGATGCTGTATGTTAGTTTCTGGAAAATGTTTGTTGATGCTGTATGTTAGTTTCTGGAAAATGTTTGTTGATGATGTATGTTAGTTTCTGGAAAATGTTTGTTGATGCTGTATGTTAGTTGCTGGAAAATGTTTGTTGATGATGTATGTTAGTTGTTAGAAAATGTTTGTTGATGCTGTATGTTAGTTTCTGGAAAATGTTTGTTGATGCTGTATGTTAGTTGCTGGAAAATGTTTGTTGATGCTGTATGTTAGTTGCTGGAAAATGTTTGTTGATGCTGTATGTTAGTTTCTGGAAAATGTTTGTTGATGATGTATGTTAGTTTCTGGAAAATGTTTGTTGATGCTGTATGTTAGTTGCTGGAAAATGTTTGTTGATGATGTATGTTAGTTTCTGGAAAATGTTTGTTGATGATGTATGTTAGTTTCTGGAAAATGTTTGTTGATGCTGTATGTTAGTTGCTGGAAAATGTTTGTTGATGCTGTATGTTAGTTTCTGGAAAATGTTTGTTGATGCTGTATGTTAGTTTCTGGAAAATGTTTGTTGATGCTGTATGTTAGTTGCTGGAAAACGGTCATTTACGTCTGTATGTTAATTACTAGGTACGTCTTTTTTAAGTTATTTTAGGTATTACTGATCATGTAAAGATGTCTTAGTTTGGAGTTAATACAGAAAAAGAAGGATTCCATTCCGTGTGTGTGTGTGTGTGTGTGTGTGTGTGGTGGTGGGAGGGTGTAGTTATTGATTGATGTTATGAGTGTTTCTATTTTGTTATATTACTCACACACATATACAAATACAATCATATATATATATATATATATATATATATATATATATATATATATATATATATATATATATATATTAAAACAAATCTCTCTCTTTCTCTCTCTGCATCATGTGGGGCGTCTCTTTCTCATTCTCGCATTTCTCTCTCTCTCTCTCTCTCTCTCTCTCTCTCTCTCTCTCTCTCTCTCTCTCTCTCGCTCCATCAGATAAGGGTGCTAAGCTTCCCAGAACGACGGTGAGAGTCAGGCCATCCGTCTTGTGGGAAAGGGAGGACTGAGCCAGATCCAGGGAGGATATCTCTCCCTTACCTTACCCCTCAAGGAAGGTTCCTTGACGTCGGTGAGGGGCTCTTGATCTAGGGAATTGGATCTGTGCTCCAGTTCCCTGAATTAAGCCTGAATACCTTCCATCCCCTCCCCCCAAAGGCGCTGTATAATCCCTACGGGTTTAGTGCTCCCTTATGATTATAATAATAATCCCTTACCTTACCTCTCTTTCACCCTCACCCCACCCTTCTCCCCCTCTCCTCTCTCTCTCTCTCTCTCCTCTCTCTCTCTCTCTCTCTCTCTCTCTCTCTCTCTCTCTCTCTCTCTCTCTCTCTCTCTCTCTCCCCTTCCCTCCCTACTGCACATGGATAGGATATGACTCTCTTCAATCTCCTTTAATTCCTCTCATATATCCCCTTCCTTTTTCCTTTACTTTATCCCTTCACTCTGTCTTTACTGTTACTTTCTTCTCTTGTGAAAAGTTTCTATCAGTCTCTCTACTCTACTTCTCTTTTGCTGTTTTCCTCTAAACCAGGTCTGCTTCTTTCAAAGTTCTTCCTCTCCCTCTTCGCACTTTCATTCTCCTTCCTCTCATTTACCTCTCCCTGTTCTCTGCCACTCCCTCTCCTTCCCCTTGTTCTCTGCCTTTCCATCTCCTTTATCTTCTTTACATTTCCCTCTTTTTACTTCTCTCTCTCTCTCTTCTTCCCTCATTTCTTACTTCTCCTTAACTTCCTTCTACTCATTTTTTTTCTTACGTGTGTACATCTTTCTTCGTTTTTCTCCCTCTCGCTGCTCTTCTACTCATTCCCCATTCCTGGAGATTTGTCCAGGCTGGGGGAGGGGGAGGTGTGGTCAGGTCGTCTTTAGTGTCCCCCGGGACTGTACGTGAAAGAGGGGTGAAGGTGGGAGTAAAGATGGGGAGGAAGAAGGGGGTGAAGATGTGGGAGGCATGGAGAGGAGGGTGGATAAGTAGGCGTGTTTGGGTCCAGCTTAAAGAGAGTTGCTGTCTTGCTCCCTTACAACTCTACACACAGCCGAGCTCTGCTCGTCACCCTCTCACATCACGTCTATACTCGTACACAAGCAGCTCTCTAACTTTAAAAGAAATATGTGTATGTTGCAATACAATCGAACAAGCCACATGTGGATGGAAATCTTTAGCTCAAGATCTTTCGCTCTCTCTCTGTACCTGTCTTGCAACCTTGCATAGCTCTTGACGACGCACGAAGAGTGCGAAAGATCTTGAGCTAAAGATTTCCATCCCCCTGTGGCTTGTTCTACAAATGTGTATGTATTTATATTCGTTTCATCATCGTCATTACTCCTGCTCTTGTGTTAACTCTTCACTTATTTGATATCCTGCTAGGAATATTGCATGTGGTATATCTGTTAGTTTTCTCCGAGAGCTGTGGTGTGTGTGTGGGGAGGGGGGTTGTCTCTGTTGCTCGTTCTTTAAATCTGCCACTCTTACTTCATATTCCATCTACATTTGTCTACCATATTCTGAACTTCTTTTCTTTTACAATGCTCAAATTTGTAGCGTCCAGTGTCTCTGTTCCTTGCCCATGTATTACTAGGGAAGGGGTTGGGCAATACATAGGTGGGGAATTGTGTGGCTGATGTTAAGTTAGTGGTGTTGGGAAGGTGCGTGCTGTGAGCTGGACAGAGGGTAATCTGGGAGAGATGTCTGGATGCCGGGTGTTCTCTACTCTCACTGCCCCAGGCATCATCTGTCTCACCTTACTGTGCTTTACAATGTTATATACGCTCACTCAATTGTGCCTTCTCAATTTCCGTTCCGTCTCGATCCAAGTATACATGGTAATATCTGTCGTCCTCCTCAGCGTCACTTTCTGTCTCGTGTTACTCTCTTATGCTACGCGGGGACAGGGTTAGTTCGATTGGGAGTTTGTCCTGGGAATACTTCCTGATCTTCTGAATATTTGCCGTGTGTGTGTGTGTGTGTGTGTGTGTGTGTGTGTGTGTGTGTGTGTGTGTGTGTTACCCACCACCTGGTGCACATGAACAGAGGAACACATCTTCGGTACTGTAATATTCACTGACTGACCATCTCCCTCTGCTGTTGAGGAAGTTTGCCCCTTTGTTGGTCGCTCTTGAGCTGTTAAGGTTGATGTGGTCTTAGCAAGGAGAGGCTGTTTGCTCTCAGCACTCACCTGCTTTCATCAGTCTTTGTTCGTGGCAAGGAGAGGCTGTTAGCTGTCAGTACCTAGCTCTTTCCTACTCTCTTCGTTTGTAGGAAGGGTAGGCTGTTACCTGTCAGCACACAGCTGTTCCAAGTACACTTCTCTTTCCTCCTTTCCTTAATATTTTGTTCCTTTCTCCCATCCCCATTTTACATACCTTTCTTTTCATTACCTTATTTATTTCCCTTCTCCTTCCTCTCTCTTTTTCTTCCCTCCCCTCCCAGTTCCATCTCCCTTCTTCCCTCTCTTCGATCCTCATTTTATCGCCTACCTGACTGCCGGAATCCCACCAAGTGCAGGAAATTTGAATCTTGTTAGCAACCTTTGCTTCTCCCTCTCATGTGTGTACTCAAGAGGTACCTGAGTCTTGTTTCATGTTTCCACTCCACTGTGGTACCTGGGGTCTGTATTTAAGTATTCCCACAAGGAGGTATATCTGTAGTGTTTCACTGAGTTTTTACCTTCTTTTCCATCATCATCATCTACTTTTTTATCATCATCATCTGCTTCTACTTCATCTGCTTGTATTTCACCTACTTCTGCTTCACCACTTCATTTCCAGGCAGAAGCTTGAGAGAGCCTCAGCTGCTAATCAGTCTCAGTAATTGCATATCACATCATGACTTGTGTTTTTATTGGCGCACTCCAGCTCTCTATTGCCAGTTAATTAACCAATTGGTTCTAGTGCAACTTCTGCATCAGTAACATAACCTTCTCAAGGCCACAATGACCTTACCTTAATTTTTAAAGGAGTGGACCGGTAAGCCAGCGGAAGGCCTCGATTAGATGACCAAAAGCTCCAACGGCGGGTCATCATATGACTTAAGACCCGCGTCTGGAAACGATTGTCCGGTTTCTTGACAAACCTTACCTAACCTAACCTAAACTCACTATAATTATTTCCTGGAGTGAATGACACTTGATAATCATTTTTTTGTGCGCGAAACGTCGCCGATAATGAAGGTATCCTCTTCATCCAAGTGTTATTTACATGAGCTCCAAATTTACGTTGCGACCAAAAGGACCTTTTTTTAACGATTTTATTTTCTTTTTCTCACTCTTTTGTCTATTATGTTAGTAAATGGGTAATTGCGTTAGCAGGTGGTTGGTACTGAATAGTATTTGGGATTTTTTTTATGTGGCTAATTATATTAATTAATGGTTTTGTGGTCAGTGATATAACTTGGTGGGTAGTTTTAAATTTGTGACCTTTGTTGCGTTACTGTGTCTAGTTTAGCAAGTTTTTGCTAAAACTGCGTGTTGCTCAGAGCTTTGTAAGTTATTTGATAAAGCTTTTGATAAAGCGCTTCATAAAGTTCTTAATAAAGCTCTCATTGAACGTAACCTGTTTTTTTTATTGGCTCCTGTTCTTTTATTTTCTATCTTACATAGTTTGTGGTGGATGCTGACTAGGAATTTAGGTTAAAAGTCGCAGGGAAAAAAGTGGGATGTCATTAGAGAGCGAAGACTTAAACTAACTCAACCTAATCTAAACAAACCTAACCTAAACTAAAATAAGTTAACCTAAAACTTTCGTGTGGGATTCTTTTTTTTTCCCCTGACTTTTATTACCGGTCACTCACTCCACTAGTTCCCTGCCTGCTGCTGCACCTGACCCCCACCCTGACCTCTCTCTCTCGCTCTCTCAAGGACTCCACTGGAAATAAGTCACTGACTTTTTTTTGGGAGGTTATCCTAGATTATTTACACAATGTATTATAATTGTACTTATGTGTACCTGTGAATAAATAAACTTATTTGCTTGACTAAAAATTCATTATTTTACAGTCAGAATACCAAATCTCTTAGATTTTATTGTACAATTCATATGATTTTTTGAAAATGCGTGAAATATTAGCAAATTAAGAAAAATGTGATAAAATGTTATTGCATATTCCGACGATACTTACCCTTCATTGACCTCAGCAGACATCACGGTGAGACCTTCTGCCTTCGTTTTCCAAGTGAGGTAAGGTGACATCTACTTAGGCTAGGGGATGCTTTCCCTAACGGTGGTGGTGTTGTCTCTCCCACAGGTGACCTGGTGGAGAAGACCCAGGAGAGGGTGGCGTTGCAGGAGTTAGACTCGACAGCACTTGAACTTCTGGTTGAGTACTCCTATACGGGCGAGATCGTCATCACTGAGGATAACGTGCAGGTATGTCTATGTTTCAGTTATTCTATAACTCATCCAGATATTACCAAAAATATATATAAGAGATAATGGGCGGTTTTCTTGTTGGGGTTTATAGGGCCATTGACAGCTTACGCCGTATCGAGCCCTGTAGGTGTTGGTGACAGTGGAGATAGGACCACCATTTCAATGTCCCCTATAATGATATTCATAGAAAACCCTCCTCAGGCGGAATATCTGTGTCGATCTTTTCCTAAATCACTGCATGGAATTATTGAAACCTAGGAGCGAGATATTATCTCTCTCTCTCTCTCTCTGCATCACTTGGGGTGTCTCTTTCTCTTCCTCACATTTCTGCTATTTACCATGTCTCCCTCACTGTCTCATTTCTCTCTTCCCCACATGTCTCTCATCTTGCCTTGTATATTTCATCTTTCTTACATCTCTTATCTGTGTGCCTCACCTCCGTCTCTCCAGTAAGCCCAACAAGAGCCTTCTCAATAAAAACTTTTCTCAGTATGTTTTGTCTCTAACAAACCTCACAGTCATTCCACGTAACAGTTTACGTATTTATCTTTGTGTGTGTGTGTGTGTGTACGTGTGTGTGTGCTTGCAGGTGCTGCTGCCAGCCTCCAGCCTGCTGCAGATGGTGAGCGTGCGAGAGGCTTGCTGCAAGTTCCTCATGAGGCAGTTACATCCATCCAACTGCCTTGGCATCAGGAGCTTCGCAGGTAACACTATAACTCACCTTCAGGGGCACTATAACTCACCTCCAGGGGCACTATAACTCACCTCCAGGGGCACTATAACTCACCTCCAGGGGCACTATAACTCACCTCCAGGGGCACTATAACTCACCTCCAGGGACACTATAATTCACCTCCAGGCAGCGGGTGAGGGGAGGGTGGCAGCGGGTGAGGGAGGGTGACAGCGGGTGAGGGAGGGTGACAGCGGGGGAAGGGAAGGTGGCAGCGGGTGAGGGAGGGTGGCAACGGGTTAGGAGAGGGTAGCAGCAGGTGAGGGGAGGGTGGCAGCGGGTGAGGGAGGGTGACAGCGGGTGAGGGAGGGTGACAGCGGGTGAGGGATGGTGACAGCGGGGGAAGGGAAGGTAGCAGCAGGTGAGGGGAGGGTGGCAGCGGGTTAGGAGAGGGTGGCAGCGGGGTAGGGGAGGGTGGCAGCGGGGTAGGGGAGGGTGGCAGCGGGGTAGGGGAGGGTGGCAGCGGGGTAGGGGAGGGTGGCAGCGGGGTAGGGGAGGGTGGCAGCGGGGTAGGGGAGGGTGGCACCGGGGTAGGGGAGGTGGCATAACGCAGAGATAACGTGTCATCCTTCAGGTCACCTCCAGAGTTGGAAAAACTAATTTACCAGAAATGTCGAGTCTGAAGTGTCAACTCTGCAAGTCAGAGTGTGATGAGTAAAGTGTTGTCAACTCTGCAAGTCAGAGTGTGATGAGTGAAGTGTTGTCAACTCTGCAGGTCAGAGTGTGATGAGTGAAGTGTTGTCAACTCTGCAGGTCAGAGTGTGATGAGTGAAGTGTTGTCAACTCTGCAGGTCAGAGTGTGATGAGTAAAGTGTTGTCAACTCTGCAGGTCAGAGTGTGATAATTCTGGTTTATTGACAACTTTTCAGATCAGTGCGAATTAACTTGAGAATGTTGACAAATATAAATATATTGAGATCAGATGTAGCAACATTTATAATTGCAGAATGAAGAATAATATGAATGAGGTGAAAAACAAAAAAAATTGACTAGTGCCAATTGTGGGACCCACAGCCTCGGAGAAGTGGGAAATAAACGTTGGAGAAGTGGGAAATAAACGTTGGAGAAGTGGGAAATAAACGTTGGAGAAGTGGGAAATAAACGTTGGAGAAGTGGGAAATAAAGACTGCGAGTAAAATTGTTTTTTTCCCTGAAGTCTTTTGAATATTCAACTTCCCCTACCACCCCATCTTTTGTTTTTTTATCAATAGACTGATTTGATATTATTAGCTGTAATGTGACATCATTATTTACTAACGTTCTTGTTAATGATTTATTAATTTTCTGCCTGAAGAAAAATCAGATATAATTACCATTGACGGTGTCTGCCATTATTGAACTCATTAAAATCTCTATTTTTAACCAACCCAAAATTTCTTATATACCCAAAAATAATATTAATATCAATGAGGAATTTGTTTACCCCACCCCGTCTCGAGGTTACTAGATGGAGGATCGAACCTCCAGCACACACGGGTACAGAGCTTCATTTAAATAAGTAAATTCTCCCCCTCTATGCCATTTATGTTGTGCTGAGAGAATGTTATTGGTCCTGCCACAGACGCCCACAGCTGTGGGGAGTTACACACGCGATCGCACAGATTCGCACTACAGAACTTCCCCGAGGTGTGTGGCACAGAGGAGTTCCTCTTGCTCCCCTTTAAACAGGTAAGCAAACTATCTTTCTTATCAAGAATATTATTATCCTTATTATTATTAGTGTTATTAATATTATTCATTTTATTATTTATTTTTATCATTATTATCCATATTATTATTATTATTATTATTACCAACATTATTATCATCATTATCACTATTATTATTTTCATTATTATTATTATGTTCATGAGGTATGGGAGACAGGTTTGATCCGAGGAAGGTGACAGTAGCCTCCAACTCGGATCAAAGGCCCTTCAACAGCATCAAGGCGACCCCCATCTTGAAGGACACTCTACTCGTAATCCTCGGATGACAATATCCTGTTCTGCCCCCCTTTCAAGGCGGGGGGGGGGGTGCATCAGTGAAGGGTTCTTGATCCAGGAAGTTGGAACTACCCTCTTCTTGGGATCAAAGCTGATTAATAATAATAATAGTAATATTAATATCACCTTCTATCAATGTGTTATTCTTGTTATCACACATGTTATCGTAGCTCACTTTCTGAGGAAACGACGCACAGTGCTGAATAAGCTTTCATTGACACGACGTTTCGCTCTGCGTAGAGTCATTCCACTCGATATAGTTCTACACAGAGCGAAATGATTCATGGTTCGTGTTGAGTTATGAAGCCGTGAATAACTGGCGAGGCTTTCTTGCGATACTATGAATGTTAAGATAAGATAAGATAAGATTTCTTCGGATTTTTAACCCCGGAGGGTTAGCCACCCAGGATAACCCAAGAAAGTCAGTGCGTCATGGAGGACTGTCTGTCTTATTTCCATTGCGTGAAAGCTCCTTACTACTGAGGGCAGTAGTATGTGTATATATATATGTGTATATATATATATATATATATATATATATATATATATATATATATATATATATATATATATATATACACAAAGAGGTGTATGTTCCAGTGTATGTACACTTAAAGTTTGTTTTAATCCCTGTTTTAGGGATTAAACTGTTTTTGACTGGTGGTGAAGATATATGACAGCAGCCTTAATAACCATAGTGTAGACGACAGATTTTATTAGACCTCAGTGTAACGATATAGAAAAGCACTAGTCCGTTAACTATACATAGTGTACGACAAGTATTTTACGAGTTAGTTAGACAAGTATCGTTATCGAGGTTAATTGAGACAAGTATCGTTATTACGAGGTTAAGTGTTGAGACAAGTATCGTTATTACGAGGTTAGAGTGTTGAGACAAGTATCGTTATTACGAGGTTAGAGTGTTGAGACAAGTATCGTTATTACGAGGTTAGAGTGTTGAGACAAGTATCGTTATTACGAGGTTAGAGTGTTGAGACAAGTATCGTTATTACGAGGTTAGAGTGTTGAGACAAAAGGTATCGTTATTACGAGGTTAGAGTGTTGAGACAAGTATCGTTATTACGAGGTTAGAGTGTTGAGACAGTATCGTTATTACGAGGTTAGAGGTTGAGACAAGTATCGTTATTACGAGGTTAGAGTGTTGAGACAAGTATCGTTATTACGAGGTTAGAGTGTTGAGACAAGTATCGTTATTACGAGGTTAGAGTGTTGAGACAAGTATCGTTATTACGAGGTTAGAGTGTTGAGACAAGTATCTCTGTTTACAGGTTGAGGAGCTAATAGCATCGCCACAGCTGAACGTACCGTGCGAGGAGAAAGTGTTCACAGCTGTCATCTCCTGGGTCAAACACGATCTTCCCGAGAGGCAGAAGATGGTTCCTGAGGTGAGACGACTCACTCCACCCCCTGACGAAGGGTAACTCATGACACAACTCACTGGCCAACCCATGAAATTGGAAACGACAACTGAGCTATGTCTCGGTCTGTCGTGGACGATGTTTCGGTCCGTTCTGGACTACAATCACTCGCTGATTTGTAGGAGGACAGCCCTTCAAGTGGAGGGCTCTTGATCTAGGGAATTGAAGCGTCCTTCCACTTCCCTGGATTAAGCCTGATAGCCTCTTATTCCCCGGATGCTGTAGGACCCCCTACGGGTTTAGTTCTTCACCATAAATATAATAGTGTTTGAGAGTAAGAGGGCGATAAGTGTGGAAAATATAACAGAATAGGACTTAATTATAAATTTTTCCGCCGCTCACAGGTGAGCTTCATCGCAACGTTTCATTCACAAGTGAGCTTCATTACACAACGTTTCGCTCAAGGATGAGCTTTCGTTCTGAGATCAACTCAGAAATTTTTCACTGGAAGGTGACAGACTTGCCAAAGTTCATCTTTGAGCGAAATACATTGTGTCTTACTATTACCCCTACTCGCTATTTATTAATTTCCAAAGATAGACCGAAAGGTCGTGCAGGGAAGGGGGAATACCGAAAGGTCGTGCAAGGAAGGGGGGATACCGAAAGGTCGTGCTGGACTGACCGAAAGTTCCTGCAGGACGGATTGAAAAGTGGCGCAGTAGTCGTTCCAGTATGTGAGGGGAGGGGGGACAGTTGTCGTTGGCAGTATGTGGACCAGTTGTAAACACAGTGGCAGTATAACCCAGCTTGAGAAGAGCTGGAGAATGAGGCACTTTGTGCAACACTTGGGAATCTTCAATTAAAGATTCCCAAGTGTTGCTCAAAGTGTTTCATTCTTCAGCTTGGGAAGAGAATTAAAGTGAGCCTACTGAGTGAAGTTGCAGAAAGGGAGGAAAGGGATTTCTAGGGTAGCTAATAATCGTGTAACTTACGTACGACTGACCTTTTCCCTTTTAATTCTTCGGCACGTCCATTTGTTTACTGGTAATTGAGTAGGTATGCTTTAGTTTGTACTCTGTAATATAATCTTCAGTAGGTATGCTTTAGTTTGTACTCTGTAATATTAACTTTATATATATATATATATATATATATATATATATATTTCTCTGACGCCCAGGTTAATTAATATTATACCTGTCTCACATATATGCTGGTTACGTTAACCTCGTCACACCTGGCACAGCAAATCACCTCTCGTCTGCTGCAATAACCTACAGCCCATCTGCTAAAATATCCATCCACATACCTGCTGCAATAACTCACCACGTACCTAGTACAGTAACCTTAGCACACCTGTCACCCACAGCTGCTGAAACACGTGCGTCTTCCGCTCTTGTCGCGTGACTTCCTTACCTCGAACGTGGACGCCGAGCCACTGGTGCGGGAAGACTCGTCCTGTCACCACCTGCTGCTGGAAGCGCTGAAGTACCACCTTCTACCAGAGCAGAGAGCAACACTCACCTCCCCTCGCACGCAGGAGCGACAGCCGGAGGGCGTCAAGCCTTACCTCTTTGCCTGTGGTGAGTTGAACACTCTGGATTGTTCACATGAAGGATCGAACCTCTGATGGCACTAGGGCTGAATGACGCACTTGATTACGTTTTACATAAAATATGACGCAATTTAAAGTTGTTAATTACTTGGTAGGAATGCCTGTGGAATGTGTCTACCTTATTCTGTATAATTGTTATATTATGTAAACTTATGCAGCTACTCTGTTCTTTATGAGTTATGTGGTAAGAATGCTCAGTGTCTGTAGCTACCCTATAAAAATAATAATCCTCTGTCTGTCTGTCTCTCTCTCTGTCTCTATCTCTTTCTTTCTCTCTCTCTCAGGCTAGGGGAAATATTGTATGACTGCTAATTCCAAATTGTTAAATGGTAATTCCTCTGAGAGCAGTTACATGTCTTAAAATAATTTCTTAAAGAGCCATTTAGATTGTTTCATCCTTACTTTAGCCTCTTGTGGTTTATTGTTTACCTTCAAAGTGACACCTTGAAACACGACTAAGTTGACTATGTATATCATGAGGGTGTTACCAATAAGACTTCTGAAAAGGGTTACCATGAGCTAGTAAAATGTGAAGAGAACCATGTAAGCTGAAGAACATCCTGTAGATACAACAGTGTATCAGTGTTGCACGAGAGTGCAGGTAGAAAAGCAGTGTTGAACTAAACATCATCACTCACGAGAAATATTATTGAAGAATGAGACACTGGTGCAACATCTGGGAATCTTTACTATGGTAAGGTCTCGCCAGCCAGTGGCTTCTTCAGTACAATACAGAGAACTGTTCTTCTCTGTATTGGACTGAAGAAACCACTGGTTGGCGAAACGTTTCTAAAATAAAGATTCCCAAGTGTTTCACCAGTGTCTAATTCTTCAACTTGTCAGTTTTCTAAACCACTTGCATAATAGAAGTATTATTGTTAAGAACATATGCAGCAGTGGCAGAGCATCCCGCGGCAAAACCTGTTGCAAGATTATACAACAACAACAACAACGGTTTATCCATCAGTGTATATATATATGCTGGAACTTTGATCCCTGGTTTAGGGATTAAAGTGTTTTTGACTGGTGGTGTTAAAGGTAACTTACAATCTTAATGGCACTCATGTAGTCGATTGGCTTTCCCTGTGGCTTGTAATGTGCTGCTGACTGTGGTACTTATGAAGGTGGGTATTGTCTTTGATCTTTTAAATTTGAACATAAATTTTAGGCAACAGAGAGAGAGAGAGAGAGAGAGAGAGAGAGAGTTGTGTGCGTGCATGCATGTGTGTATTTAACACCTCTAATCTCAGCACTAAGTGAGGCTTCTTCTTCTAACAACAACTAATTATACTAACACTTGTTCTCAAAGCACTAGCTGTGAGTCTCCCTCTAACATCACCTAACACTACTAACACTTGCCGTGGGCAGGTGGGGGTAGCTTGTTCGCTATCCACAGTGAGGTGGAGTGCTACAACCCTCGCACCGACCGCTGGATGCCCGTCGCTTCCATGAACTACAGGAGGTGAGTGTCTTCTGAACTAGTGGGAATTGAACACCAGCTCTTCACCCTAAGAATGTTGAACACTGTTCTTCACCTAAGAATGTTGAACACTGTTCTTCACCCTAAGAATGTTGAACACTGTTCTTCACCAGCATTCACTACACAAACAACGATGAACTTGTGACTGACATACAACAATAATATTTAACAAACAGTAGATAACCTTCCTACCCTGTTGTGCTGTGTGTCCCACTAACACTTTGCTTGACCTGCTCTTGTAACAGGTCACGCTCTGGGGTGACTGCCCTAGGACGGTACCTCTATGTGATGGGAGGGTACGATGGTGCATGCGACCTGTCCTCAGCTGAAATGTACAACCCATCCCTAAACAAGTGGATGAACATCACATCCATGGGCACCAAGCGATCCTGCCTGGGCATTGGTACCACCAGTGGCCTTATCTACTGCGTTGGAGGTATGTGTGCTGGAGGTACTGATGTACAAGTATATATTGGGGATGCGTTACCACGGTTTATTGAAACGTGTATAACAGAGTATATTTGTATAGAAATATGACAAAAAATGTCACAGCGAAAATAGGAAAAAATGGAAATACCTGAGCATTTTAATATGTTTACTCTTACGTATTGAAGATAGTGTGAAACTGTTTCCATAATTGTAAATGGTATACTATACTGAAACGTTGATGAGTAAGACACTTGAAAATTAGACACATGTGCAATACCTGGGGTACCTTTATTGTAGACGTTTCGCCCTCCAGTGGCTTTATAAAGATACCCAGATGTTGAACATGTGTCTAATTTTCATCTTGTCGGTACTGTATAAAATTCATGTACAGTAAAACACATGTGCAGCACTTCAGTGTCTTTATTGCCTAAACGTTTCGCTCGTGCAGGTGGCTTCATCGTCGATTATAACCCTGCACACAGTAGAAGTGGAGAGGTAATTTTGAGGGGATCAGTCCCTCAGGAGATAGTTCCTCTGGACATACATGTTTACAAACACACGAGAACACTCAGGTATTTCCATTCTTGTGAACACTATTTTTTTATATTTGTAGTCAGGTGTTTTCTGGTGATTTCTTCCCATACATATATATGTTTTAAGAGAATTATTGAAGTCAGAACCAGTTTCATTATGCCGTGGGGTGAAGTGTAATGATACCGGCTCTGTCTTGATTAATATTTTTTTTTCAATTATTTTCACGTCAGTGTGCAAGTACCAAAAAGATACAAATATATATATTGAGTTGGGATTTGTTTTATTTGAAATAGAAGCATGTACTGAGGGGTGTTTGTTGTTTAACTACTGTTGTATGAGTTGATGAATACTGGTGTGTGTTGATGAATACTGGTGTGTTGATGAATACTGGTGTGTTGATGAATACTGGTGTGTGTGTTGATGAATACTGGTGTGTGTGTTGATGAATACTGGTTTTGTGTATGTGTGTTGATGAAGAATACTGGTGTGTGTGTGTATTGATGAATACTGGTGTGTGTGTGTGTTGATGAATACTGGTGTGTGTGTGTTGATGAAATTGGACATGTGTTTTATAGTTATGGGTGTAATATAATTAATAGGATTTGTAAATGAAAGTATTGTATGTCATAACAGTTGAACACTGTGTCATAACAGTTGAATACACCATGTGTCATAACAGTTGAACACTGTGTGTCATAACAGGGTAACACCATGTGTCATAACAGTTGAACACTGTGTCATAACAGTTGAACACTCTATGGAGATGTTCATGTTAGGAGAACCTGATCTGTTTTTCATATTCCTGGAGTTATCATCACCTGATATTCAGGTTATCATCACCTGATATTCAGGTTATCATCACCTGATATTCAGGTTATCACCTGATATTCAGGTTATCATCACCTGATATTCAGGTGATAACATTACAAATTAGAATTCAGAGAAGCCAGAGGCTCCAGGACCTGAGATACTAATACCTCAACCAGGAGTCCTGGTCACGGACCGGGCCGCGGGGGCGTTGACCCCTGGAATTCTCTCCAGGTAGACTCCATCTCTTGGCCCCTGCCAGGCTCTATGTCTGGACCCCCACTGTGGTTTCTGTTGGCATCCGAATCCCTCGTCTCTGCAGCAAGCTTTTAGTACTGATCTTTGACCCTCCTTAATTAAGTCTTCAGTGTGTCTCTTTTGCCTTGATACTCACTAATGCTTAATAATAATTACATATAATAATTCCCACATCCAACTTACACCTGCGTCATCCTCACTACCTGGTGAGAGTGTCAGCACTACAGTGTTTACCAGTAAGAGCCGTCAATAAATAACAAAAAAAGGCACAATACCGTGACTGGAACAATACACACACAACCCGCACCTAGAAGAGAGGAGCTTACCACGACGTTTCGGTCCGACTTGGACCATTTGCAAAGTCTTTGTAACTTTGTAAATGGTCCAAGTCGGACCGAAACGTCGTCGTAAGCTCCTCTCTTCTCTGTGCGGGTTGTGTGTTTAAGAGCCGTCAGTAACATGCAGCATGTCTATTTACCAGGGTACGACGGAGCGTCGTGCCTGAGCAGCGTGGAGAGGTACGACCCTCTCACTGGGTCGTGGACCTCGTGCCCAGCCATGGCTACACGTCGACGCTACTGCCGGGTCGCTCTTCTCGGTGAGTTCTCCTGAATTCTATCACGTGTCAGTCATAAGTCTTCTTTCTTCTTGGTAAATTATCTTACATCTTATCTTGTGTCAGTCATAAATCTTCCTTCCTGTGAGGTTCATTTGTTCTACAGATATGTTCTACTGCGTATACGACCACTGAACATGGCTTAGTGGTCACATTCACGGCTCCCGTCTGGAAGACCACAGGTTTAATGCTTTCCTATATATATATATATATATATATATATATATATATATATATATATATATATATATATATATATATATATATATATATATATATATATATATATAGTGTGTGTGTGTGTGTATTTCTTTTTTTTCAACACGTCTGCCGTCTCCCACCTAGGCAGGGTGACCCAAAAAAGAAACACTTTCATCATCATTCAACACTTTCACCATCATTTACACATAATCACTGTCTTTGCAGAGGCGCCCAAATATGACAGTTTACATGTCATTCCAAACAACCAATATCCCAAACCCCTCCTTCAGAGTGCGGTCATTGTATTTCCCACCTCCAGGACTCAAGTCCGACTAACCGGTTTCCCTGAATCACTTCACAAAATATTACCTTGCTCACACTTCAACAGCTCGTCAGGTCCGAGAAACCATGTCTTCTGCATGTTCAGGCCCCTTGCACACAAAACCTTTTTTACACCTTCCCTCTATTCTTTCCTAGGACGACCCCTACCCCTCCTCCCCACCACTATAGATTTATACATCCTCCAAGTCACCCTATTTTGCTCTTTCCCCTCTAAATGACCAAACCACCTCAACAACCCCTCTTCAGCCCTCTGAATAATACTTTTTTAGTAATTCTACACTTCATAATTTCCACACAACGAATTCTCTGCATAGTATTTACACCACATTGCCCTTAGACGGGACATTTCCACTGCTTCAGTCTTCTTCTTGCTGCAGCATTTACAACCCATGCTTCACACCCATATAAGAGTGTTGGTACCACTATACTCTCGTACATTCCCTTCTTTGCCTCCATGGATAACGTTTTTTGTCTCTACATTTACATCAATGCACCACTCACCTTTTTACCTTCATCAGTTCTGTGGTTAACCTCGTCCTTCATAAACACATCTGCCAACAAATCTACTCTCAGATATCTGAACTCATTCACTTCTTCCATACTCCCTCCCTCCTATGTGATATCCAGTTTTTCTTTACTTAACTCGTTTGATACCCTCATCACCTTACTCTTATCTATGTTCACTTTCAAATTTCTTACTTTACACATATTTAATGATGATGACATTATTATGTTCATGAAATATATCTTTTAGTGACTGTCTTCTGTTTTTAACTTTGTTACAAAAGTAGTTTCATTCTGTCTCGTCCCCAGATAACTGCATCTACGCCCTGGGTGGCTTTGACTCGACTAACTACCAGTGCACCGTGGAGCGGCTGGACCCCCGGGTGGGCAAGTGGATGTCTGTGCCACCCATGATGAGCAGGAGGAGCAGCTGTGGCGCTGCCATACTCAATGCCATGCTCTACTGCATAGGCGGCAACGATGGTACCATGTGCATGTCGTCGGCTGAGAGGTTCAACCCTAGAAGGAATACCTGGGAGCCTATCACTGCTATGCATTCTCGCAGGTGGGTGGCTGGGTGGTGGGTGTTGTTGGGTGGATGGGACTGCAGGATGGGATGCTCCTAGTGTGTCTACTGACTCAAATTCTCGTTGTAGCAGTCTCCCAAGGCAGCCATCTCTGTATGTCTGAGGCAGTCCCCTCTCTGTATGTCTCAGGCAGTCCCCTCTCTGTATGTCTCAGGCAGTCCCCTCTGTATGTCTCAGGCAGTCCCTCTCTGTATGTCTCAGGCAGTCCCTCTCTGTATGTCTGAGGCAGTCCCTCTCTGTATGTCTGAGGCAGTCCCTCTCTGTATGTCTGAGGCAGTCCCTCTCTGTATGTCTGAGGCAGTCCCCTCTCTGTATGTCTGAGGCAGTCCCCTCTCTGTATGTCTGAGGCAGTCCCCTCTCTGTATGTCTGAGGCAGTCCCCTCTCTGTATGTCTGAGGCAGTCCCCTCTCTGTATGTCTGAGGCAGTCCCCTCTCTGTATGTCTGAGGCAGTCCCCTCTCTGTATGTCTGAGGCAGTCCCCTCTCTGTATGTCTCAGGCAGTCCCCTCTCTGTATGTCTGAGGCAGTCCCCTCTCTGTATGTATGAATTCTGAAAGGCAAAAAATATGCAAAAACACATTTTTAGCAACGAATACGCGATATGAACTCCTGTACCTCAGTCCACGCAACAGCCACAACAGCTGTACCTCAGTCCACGCAACAGCCACAACAGCTGTACCTCAGTCCACACAACAGCCACAACAGCTGTACCTCAGTCCACGCAACAGCCACAACAGTTGTACCTCAGTCCACGCAACAGCCACAACAGCTGTACCTCAGTCCACGCAACAGCCACAACAGTTGTACCTCAGTCCACGCAACAGCCGCAACAGCTGTACCACAGTCCACGCAACAGCCACAACAGTTGTACCTCAGTCCACGCAACAGCCACAACAGCTGTACCTCAGTCCACGCAACAGCCACAACAGTTGTACCTCAGTCCACGCAACAGCCACAACAGTTGTACCTCAGTCCACGCAACAGCCACAACAGCTGTACCTCAGTCCACGCAACAGCCACAACAGCTGTACCTCAGTCCACGCAACAGCCACAACAGCTGTACCTCAGTCCACGCAACAGCCACAACAGCTGTACCTCAGTCCACGCAACAGCCACATCAGCTGTACCTCAGTCCACGCAACAGCCACAACAGTTGTACCTCAGTCCACGCAACAGCCGCAACAGTTGTACCTCAGTCCACGCAACAGCCACAACAGTTGTACCTCAGTCCACGCAACAGCCACAACAGTTGTACCTCAGTCCACGCAACAGCCACAACAGCTGTACCTCAAAACCATGATGATGTACGGGAGTAGTATATCGTCTTCCTTATGAAACCTAGGAGTTATGACTCAACCCTCCCAAGGGGTCCGAGAACTGGATATCAACACATGTTCGAGGTCCCGAAGGTTCAGGTCTGGTCTTTGTTGTTCCATATAATGTTTTAGTAATTGAGTGGAATTTTGTGGCGTTTAATAACAGCAGAGTCTGGCAGTGACAGTGCGCCTGTCTTGTTCTTAGTAGACGGAGGATAGAGTTCACTCACGAGGTGGTGGAAATTGATGAGTGTCTCTAATAATCATGTTGATTGACAGGTCAGCCCATGAGTTGGTGAAGATTGATGGTTTTTAATGTGTTAATTGACAGATCATCTCATGAGTTGGATGAGATTGATGGGTTCCTCTAATTGCGTTAATTGACAGATCAACCCAAGAGTTGGTGGAGATTGATTATTTCTTTACAGCAACTGTGTTAATTGACAGGTCAACCCATGAGGTGGTCGAGATTGATGGGTTCCTCTACGCCCTGGGAGGGAACGATGGCTCTTCTTCCCTCAACTCCATGGAGAGATACGATGCCAAACTCAACAAATGGGTACTCGTCACCTCCATGCTCTCCAGACGGTATGTATCGTGAGGTTATCAGTCATCATGGTAAATTTGCAAGGTCAGCGGTTATGATAGACATCATGGTAGGTATCATATGGTACCAGTTATCATGGTAGGTATCATGTGATACCAGTTATCTTGGTTGGTGTGCAGTACCAGTCATCATGGTAGATATCATGCGGTACCAGTCATGGTAGGTATCATGCAATACCAGTTATCATGATAGGTATCATGCAATACCAGTTATCATGGTAAGTATCTTGTAGTACCAATTATAATGGTAGGTATCATGTAGTACCAGTCATCATAGTAGGTATGCAATACCAGTCATCATGGTAGGTATCATGTAATACCAGTCATCATGGTATTATGCAGTACTAGTCATCATGGTAGGTATGCAGTACTAGTCATCATGGTAGGTATCATGCAGTACCAGCGATCATGGTAGGTATCATGCAGTACCAGCGATCATGGTAGGTATGCAGTACCAGCGATCATGGTATGCAGTACCAAATATGGTAGGTATGCAGTACCAGTTATCATGGTAGGTATGCAGTATCAGTCATCATGGTAGGTATTATGCAGTACCATTCATCATGGTAGGTATCAGGCAATACCAGTCATCATGATAGGTTTCATGCCATACCAGTCATCATGGTAAGTATTATGCAATACCAGTCATCATGGTAGGTATCGTGCAATACCAATCATCATGGTAGGTATCAATGCAATACCAGTCATCATAGTAGGTATCATGCAGTACCAGTCATGATAGGTATCATGCAATACTAGTCATCATGGTAGGTATCATGCCGTACTGGTCATCATGGTAGGTATCATGCAGTACCAGCGATCATGGTAGGTATGCAGTACCAGTCATAGGTATCATGCAGTACTAGTCATCATGGTAGGTATCATGCAGTACCAGCGATCATGGTAGGTATCATGCAGTACCAGTCATCATGGTAGGTATGCAGTACCAGCGATCATGGTAGGTATCATGCAGTACCAGTCATCATGGTAGGTATGCAATACCAGTCATCATGGTAGGTATCATGCAGTACCAGTCATCATGGCATGTATCATGCAGTACCAGTCATCATGGCATGTATCATGCAGTACCAGTCATCATGGTAGGTATCATGCAGTACTAGTCATCATGGTAGGTATCATGCAGTACCAGTCATCATGGCATGTATCATGCAGTACCAGTCATCATGGCATGTATCATGCAGTACCAGTCATCATGGTAGGTATCATGCAGTACCAGTCATCATGGTAGGTATCATGCAGTACTAGTCATCATGGTAGGTATCATGCAGTACTAGTCATCATGGCATGTATCATGCAGTACTAGTCATCATGGTAGGTATCATGCAGTACCAGTCATCATGGCATGTATCATGCAGTACCAGTCATCATGGCATGTATCATGCAGTACCAGTCATCATGGTAGGTATCATGCAGTACCAGTCATCATGGTAGATATCATGCAGTACTATTCATCATGGTAGGTATCATGCAGTACTAGTCATCATGGCATGTATCATGCAGTACTAGTCATCATGGTAGGTATCATGCAGTACTAGTCATGGTAGGTATGCAGTACCAGTCATCATGGTAGGTATCATGCAGTACCAGTCATCATGGTAGGTATCATGCAGTACCAGTCATCATGGTAGGTATCATGCAGTACCAGTCATCATGGTAGGTATTAGGTAGCTTTCTTATCTTCAGTTGCCAGTCCAACACTCATACAGACAGCTAAATTGTTTACCACCCAGAATGGGTGACCCAAAAATGAAAGCAGGTCCACCATCACTTTATGCATTTCCAGGAAGGTGATGACATCATGAATGATGGCCCACTGAGCTATTATACTCTCCTTATTATGTGACAAAAACACTTGCTTAAAACAAAAGCGACAGTGGCTGAGCATTTTATTCTTTCTTTTTATATTTTTCTCTATACCCATAACCTCCTTTTTTAATCTGTCCTGCCCCAGTTCTTTTTCCTTCCTTTTATTCTTACCTTCAAAAACATGACTAACTGAACAACTTTCCCACCTAACCTTTAAAGTGCAGAGGCGTTAAACTTCCCATCTTTAGTTCGGGTAACCCGTTTCTCTAAATGACTTCGTAGAATATTGCTGTACTATCTTCACTTTTTTCTGTACGTATTTGGTTTGATAAACAATTTCAGATAGACAATGCCCATCAGATGTGTCCCTAAACCATCAAATCTCAAAATGGCAAGCCTCTTTCACATCAACCTGAATCCAACATTGTGACATAAACCTATTGGATTTACAAAAGCCACTTTTCACCTACATCACTTTCACACATTCATTCCTTTTTTATTACGTAAACATAACAACCCCTTTCCCCTGGTTTCGCTGTTCGAATTATATTTCCCATACTGCCACAATGTTCATATTTCTTCATTCGTATTCTGTGTATGTCTTCAAACATTTTTTTCCGTATCTACATGAGTAGAATTTCTTGGAACACAGTTGTGACTGTTTCTCTGTGTTATCTTGTGATGAAGTGATGTGTGTTTATAAGAACCCACCTTGAGTGAGGGGATTGGGCAAGTGTACTATAATAATATTAATAAAGTAACTGCATTAATTAATAATGTTTTATATGCGTACAACTAGGAAGCACGTTTGTCTCGCTCTCAACAGACGGAGGATCAAGCCTTCACCATGTCTTACGCTGAATGACCCACATGGGTTTAGCACTTAACATGAATTAAACATTTGGGTGATTAAGAGAAGTTCAATAAAATAGATTGGTAGCAGATATATAGGATCTGGATATTTTACTGAAGATATGTTTGAAAAATGCTGACTGTTCAAATACATCTCTGCATTTTCTATTGTGATCCCATAAATCAAGACAGGACAGTTATTTTTAACTGCTTAATATATTTTTCTTAAGTTTTTAGTTCTACTTTGCAATGATATTTAAATGCTGAAATGTTTAGTTGTTTGTTTTTTCAAAAGTTAAGCATGTTAATGATTCTATATCAAATATGGTGATTTTTCAGATTTACAATATTTCGCATAGAAAATGGTTGGAGATATAAAAAAACACTTGCTACTTTTTTTTTATATCTCCAGTTTAAAACATTCACTTATCTGCCATTCATTAATTAGTAGGTTGTCAGTGGGGGGCGGTACTGGCCTGTTACTAACCAGTCACCGTCGTGTCCATGTACCTAGTGCAGTGGAACCTCTGGTCACGACCATAATTCGTTCCAAAACTCTGGTCGCGACCCGATTTGGTCGTGACCCGAACCTAATTTCCCCATTGGATTGTATGTAAATACGATTAATCCGTTCCAGACCCCTATGAACTGTATGTAAATATTGTTTTTTAAGATTTTTAAGCATAAAAATAGTTAATTTGAGGGGCATCTAATGGCTGAGCAGTGAACTCCGTTATTTATCGTCCGATTTCTTTCAGTTTTGGTGTACGTTAAGAAGTATCTTTCCATCATACATTGCCAAAGTTTCAATAAGATAGCCCAACAAACAACTCAGAAAAAAAAATATTGACCAAAAATTATATATGGCAAGCCTTAGCCGGGTACTGGCATTGCGAGAGAAGCTGTTTTGGCACTACTTGCTGATATTACATTGCTAATCCGAATTTATCACTGTCGTAATTACAGGAAGTGGGGAAAATTGACGCGTGCGAAAAAAAAATGGTGTGAAATGTGTAAATTGGCGCGACTTTGTTCGGCACCCGATTATGTGTTCGTGACCAGATGCAAAAAAATTGCTAATTTTTTGGTCGTGAACCGATTTGTTCGTGTTCGGAAGCGTTCGTGACCGGAGGTTCCACTGTACGTCGTTGGTGGGGAGGAATTTGCTAAGATTGTCACCAGTCATTCGCTGTCGTATTCTTGTATCAAACAGTTCGTTGTTGGGGGTAAGAACGCTAGACTGCCACCAGCTAGTTATTATCTTGTCCGTGGACCTAATAGATCATTAGTGAGGGCACTACTGGCCTGTCACCAGCCAGTCACTGTCGTGTCCATGTATCCAACAGGTGGTCAGTGGGGGCAGCAGTACTGGCCTGTCCCAAGCCCGGAAATGAGCTGGCATCCAGAGGGAATTAATCCCTTTGTCCATCCAGCTACCCAAGAAAATGTTATACATAGGGGTCAAGAGTAAACAAAAAGGTGTGTTTTCGTCCCCTGTATAGCAATCCCTACATGTTATATAACATCATAGAACCTGAACCTGGAGGAAACTATGTTGTCCACAGGTTAATTAATATCCCACAGATTGAAGTGTTTCACTAACTGGTGAATTTCTCCACTAGATCCTCAGTGGGAGCCGCAGTGTTGGACTGTCTACAGTTGGAGAGGGGGCTGACCAAGTCTACTTGACAGGTGGACCGTTACCCATCCATCGTGTAATAGGTCACTCTGGATTACCTGAGGCACCCTGGACCAATCAACCTATAGAATCTAGATCAAATGACCTTACTTGATCTTACACAGTAGCCTTCTAGATTATCTCTGGGTAATAAAATATTTGTCAGTAACTGTGTATGTGTGTGGAGATCTACTGCCACTTTTCAAACTAGCGAAACATAGATTAATTTTTACTACCAAGTGTGTCATATCAGTGTCTATGTTGTGTATTGAATAGTGAGTCTCCCTAAACACTTGTCTTGACAGAAGAAAAAGGTTGATCATCTTATGTAAGTGTCTTCTAACTAGTCATCTATGCTAATTGTTTTAACTGGTCTGTTAAGTCATGTAGTCAATAAATTGATTTGAAAATCAAAAATATGCCGTCTTGTACGGTAGAGCAAAGACACATTTGTATCAAAATAACTTAAGAAAAAAGGCTCTCCAGTGAATGAAACATTGTGCAATGAAGGTCACCTGTGAGCGAAACGTTGTCAAAACAAACATTTGCTCTATTGTCTTTGCTCTACTAGTTAATGATATAATTTGCATATATGAATATATTTATAAACATTCCAAAACCAGTAGTAAATTTTCGTAAAGCCACAGAGTTGTAAACATATTGGAGATACCAGAAGTCTATATAGTTACTTGTTGCTCCTTCTATGTTGGATATGAATGGTGTGTTGCCAACAGAAGTAAAGAAACTACACATGTCGCAGAAAAAGCTTTCACTCCGGTCAACGTTTCGCTCTGTGTGGAACTTTATCATGACTTAATAAAGCTCTATGCAGAGCTAAACGTCTTAATAAATGCTTGTTCTGCATCGTGTGTCTTTTCTTCCGATGTTTATGTTCAATTACAGTATAAAACGAAAAGTTGCATCCCCAGTATAACTTATCCTTACATGCAAAGAGAGCATGTTTGTGATGGGTGACCTGACATGCATTTAATGACGTGACGTGTTTAATCTAACACGTGTTTAGTGAACTGATATGCATTTAATGACCTGACGTGTTTAATCTGACACGTGATTAATGATTGACATGTGTTTAATGACCTGATGTGTTAAATCTGACACGTGTTTAGTGAACTGATATGCATTTAATGACCTGACGTGTTTAATCTGACATGTGTTTAATGATGCTGACATGTGCCTAATGACCTGACGTTTTTATTGACCTGACGTGCTGAATAAGCTGACATATTTAATGAACTGAGATTCATGTTTCATGACCTGTGCGTGTGATGACCCGCTGTGTGTTCCAGAGCCTGACATATTGTGTTCCAGAGCCTGACATATTGTGTTCCAGAGCCTGACATATTGTGTTCCAGAGCCTGACATATTGTGTTCCAGAGCCTGACATATTGTGTTCCAGAGCCTGACATATTGTGTTCCAGAGCCTGACATATTGTGTTCCAGAGCCTGACATATTGTGTTCCAGAGCCTGACATATTGTGTTCCAGAGCCTGACATATTGTGTTCCAGAGCCTGACATATTGTGTTTCAGAGCCTGACATATTGTGTTCGAGAGCCTGACATATTGTGTTCCAGAGCCTGACATATTGTGTTCCAGAGCCTGACATATTGTGTTCCAGAGCCTGACATATTGTGTTCCAGAGCCTGACATTGTGTTCCAGAGCCTGACATATTGTGTTCCAGAGCCTGACATATTGTGTTCCAGAGCCTGACATATTGTGTTCCAAAGCCTGACATATTGTGTTCCAAAGCCTGACATATTGTGTTCCAGAGCCTGACATACTGTGTTTTAGAGCCTGACATATTGTGTTCCAGAGCCCGACATATGTTTGACAAACTCGCATTATTTAAGCACCTTATTTACATGTTTGAAGATCTGACATGATCCTAGCACAAGTACTTAACTGACACGAGTGTTGAACACCCTAGCACGAGAGTTTAACCTGACACAAATGTTTTATACCGTAGCACGAGTGCTTAACACCTTAGCACAAGTGTTTAACGTTACAGGAGTGTTTATTTAACACGCTATCACAAGTGTTTAACACGCTATCACGTGTTTAACACGATATCACAAGTGTTTAACACGCTATCACAAGTGTTTAACTTGACACATTACTCTAAACCATGAAAAGTAAACCTGTGCAATTGTTGGTGCATTAAGAAACACATTTTTTTAAATATGTCTTCACGAAAAGAATTTGTATGAATTTTTTCAGCTATGTATATAAGTGCTGATGAACATTTTTGCTCATATCTTTAAGTATGATCTCATTTTTTAATAACTTTTTCGACAATGTGTATATTTTATGTACAAATGTTTATATTACTTTTCTGATACTGTTAAATGATAGAGAAAATAGTGAAAAAATATAATTGTTATACGGTAATTAAATTATAATGTTCTATTGCATATGTTTACACTGCATTATTTCCATACATATTTTATTGAGGAAAAATAAATAAGAGTAAAACAATTTATATGAGAGTAATATTTTACACATGCTATATATTAAATATTAAAATTTTGAAAATAAATATGCCTGTTAAATTAAATGATAGTGGACATAATTGTTTAGGAAGTGACTCCTTGAAATATGTCCAGTAGGTGGGCAAGGATGTACATCAGGATATACAGCGAGAGGTATACATCTCAGTGTATGCAAGACAACCACTATGAAAAAAATAGTGGTTGTCTTGCATATTTTGATATCACCTGTTTACTGTGACCTTTTTACATCTCAGTGTATATACACCGAGTTAACTTGAATCCCTATTTAAGTGATTAAAATATTGACTGATGGTGAACAAGTTGCAGCCTCGATGAGCCTTTGTTGTAGCCTGATAGGCTCTCTCTCTCTCTCTCTCTCTCTCTCTCTCTCTCTCTCTCTCTCTCTCTCTCTCTCTCTTCTCTCTCCTCTCTCTCTCTCTCTGCCGATTAGGTAAAACTGGTCAATTAGCAAGAACTCATCTAAAATTAAGCCCTTTCTAAAATTTTCTCTTATACGTTTAAAGATATATTTTTTTAATTTATGTTAATGTAAGAATTTATAATTTTGTACCAAGAGAAACTTTGAAAACCTACCTAACCTTATTACAACAAGCGCAAATTAATTTAGCCTAACCCAACTAAATATATTTTAGATACGTTAACATTAATTTAATAATAAACAAACACAATGAAATATATTTTTTTCGTTATGTTCAGAATGATTTTAGCGAAATTATTGCTTACACAAATTTTCACTTGTCTTATATGGCAAGGTGAGCGTTGCTATTTAAGCCAAAATCGCAAGTTTTACCTAATCGGCACGACATATATATATATATATCATTTACCAAACTGCGGCAGGCCAGGATTCGACAATACGACACGTTCTCCCTCCTCAAGACACAACACAACGTACCATATCACCTTACCACTGAGCCAGCGATCCTACAAAGATCACGCATCCAGCAGAGCTAGATGTTTTTCACGTGATCCGAGGACACTCGTGGCAGTGGTATCTCAAGGATTAATTTCAGCCTCCTGTTTGAATACCCGCCTCAACAAGCAGTCTATATAGCAATGAAATCACGAAACACGTGATTTTGAATCATTTACCAAACTTCTGCAGACCAGGATCGCTGGCTTAGTGGTAAGGTGATATGGTACGTTGTGTTGTCTCTTGAGGCGCGACAATGTGTCGTAGGGTCGAATTCTCGCCTGCCGCAGTTTGGTAAATGATTCAAAATCACTTGTTTCGTGATTTCATTGCTATATATATATATATATATATATATATATATATATATATATATATATATATATATATATATATATATATATATAAACTATATATATATATATATATATATATGTATGTATATATATTATTGTAACCACGACCGAGTGGTATTGATCAATAACAACACTGCGCTAGCCAAGGACTCGAACCCATGTTGTACTGGCCCGCCTCATGTGGTTTTCGCTCACCATGAGGCGGGCCAGTACAACATGGATTCGAGTCCTTGGCTAGCGCAGTGTTGTTATTGATATATATATAATATATATATATATATATATATATATATATATATATATATATATATATATATATATATATATATATATATATATATATATATAGTGTGTGTGTGGCTTAATTAGCAACGCAGTTCTTGCCGAATATATACATACATATACACACACAGTTACTAACATATTAAGCGGTAGTATTTTCGGCGGCTAACATCTGGAAGAGTGTGGTTCGATCCCGTCACAAGTTGAAACATTTTGGGTATTTAATTACACCTATTTTCCCTGGTCATTAAGTAATAAATACAGTAGGTACGCGGATGTTAGCTGACTGTTGTGAGTCGCATCCTGGAAAAGATGAACAGACCCCCGGAATGGAAATAAGCCATAATGTTCAAATTTATTGGGTTATTCTGGGTTAATGCGAATAAAATTGTGTTCGTCATCATCAAGTTGGCAGTCACATCATGCAACAAGTAAAGATATTCATAATAATCTTTCACATTCCACAACCCATATTCATGATTGTTCCGCGTCATTGGCCATAAGTGTCAGCAAATTTAGTCGGAAAGGTAAATTTCCCCACCATTTATGTCGCAAGAGATGCTGGGTTCTTAGGCAGTCCTTGTGAGGAGCTTCAAGGAGGTTCCTTGAAGCTGAAGGACTCTTGATGCTGGGAAATGGACCTATCCTCATCTTCCTTCAATAGAACCTGATTGCATCCCATTCCCACAGGCGCTCTATAATCCGAACAGGTTTAGCGCTTTTCCCTATTTATCTATTGTCTCTAAAATGTTTTTTTTTTTCGTGTAAACACTACAAAAAATACTTCACCAGAGAAGGAAAAAAATATACACATATTATGACTGCCTTGGGTATTAATTATCCCCTCAAGGGAAGCTACTTGATGCAGATGAGTGGCTCTTGATCCAAGGAACTGGACTTACCCTTACCTTCCTTGGATCGAACCTGAATGCCTCCCAGGCATTGCATGATCTGCTACTGGTTTAACACGTCCTAGTGGGAAAAATGGATAGTTCTCATTTAGGACTTAAAAAAGTTTGAGATTCGCCCAGTAGGCGTCTCTCAGTGCTGCTCAAGTGCGCTCAAATCTAAATACAAAGAATTGAAGCCGCCCTCCGTTTTCTTGAATTGAATCGGACTACCTCTCATTTTACAGGGGCTGTATGACTCTTAAGGGTTTAGCGCTTTTCTATGACTAATAGATCACTCCAAAGGGGTGGAGGAGGAGGAGGTGTTGATTCACCGGGAATTCTCCCGGCCCGGGTCTTTACCAGATGGCGACCCGGCTCCGGCTCCCTGGCGTGGGAGTATCAGAGACCTATGTCTCCCATGGGAGGGGGTACCCCTCAGCGGTGGGACCAAATGGCCCCAGGCCTAGCCACATTCCCCCACCAGCACGAGGCAGGTAGGTAGATAAACGCTAGGCCTCTCTGGTCTGCCACCTTCCCCGCCCCAAGGAGGCTGACAGGAAGGGCAGGCTTGCGAGCCGCAGATGGTAGCAAGCTCCAGCCTTGGCACCTACCCTGCCCTAGAAGGGCTGGGCATGGTGATCGACCTCCAAAGGGGTATTTTAATGCCAGTTAAGGGCTCTTGGTCGAAGGTATTAGAGGTATCCTTCCCTTCCTAGAGCTGAACCTGATTACTTCCTATTAACTAGATGCTGTATGACCCCTGTGGATTTAATGCTTCCCTGTTAATATCATAATAATGGATTAAAGACGCGAGGAATCAGTAACCAAGGAGGTAACAGGAAATACAAACGGAAATAAAGGGGAAAATTTGTGTAAGAGACACTGTAACATTTCTGGATACACCACCACAGAAACCATGGATTTAAACCTACTGTGTAGAGCAGATCCATATGTAACATGCCTATTTCCCTCTGTTAAATTTAAAATACCTACCCAGCAACTTTAAATGCGCAAACCACCCTAACGCAGCAAATGTTCGAGGGTAAACAACTCCAGCATCTGAACAGAGACGAAGCCCAAGTGCGCAAACTGTGCAGCCATTCAGGACATTAACTTAAAGCAATGCAAATCATATTTAGCAGAAATATCAGTCATATTATTGATGGTATACAATACTGACAAGATAATGAATAAGAAACATATGCAACACCTGGGTGTCTTTAATTCCGAAAAGGTTATGCCTTCACAATAGGCGTCTTCAGTCAAATGAAGGAAGCAGTAGTAGTAGTTTTGATGTGACCAGTCAGTCACCCTCGGCAGGAGATAAAGATAAAGACTTTATTTCTTTGTAAAGGTTACAATGTGTAATTACAATTTTGGTTTGCTAAGTACAAAGAAAGCCACTGTCATGCCGGGGCATTTCGGGCAGATGGTGGGGAGGTGGTCAGTCCCTCAAACCAAAAGCATAGGCATGCGGCCAGACCCTATTTACTAGAGTAGAGTGGGGTGAAGCAGCTGGAATAAACGTCACATGTGAGCGTGGCCAACAAGTGGAAACAGATTGCAAATGTGTATTCAACTTATCGGTAAGGTATGTCCATCAATAATATGGTACCTGTCTGACACAATATTTTGGTACAGGGAAACTATTTTAAAAACTCCTTTGCTGAACCACTGCTCAGCATGAACTACTGCACTCGTGGGCCACGCTCACCTATGATGTCAACTCCAGCTGCTTCACCTCACCTCCCTTCTAGTATATAAGGGTTGGTTAGGTTAAGTAAGAGAGAGGACAATTGTTTCCTGTTGCCGATCTTAGTCATATAACCCGCCACTGAAGAATCCTGTTGTGTAGGAGAAACTTTTCGGCAATAAAGATATCCTAGAAGTATCAATATAAAAGACTCGGAAACAAACAAGCATAACAATGACGTAATACCTAGAGGGGCAAAGAAAAATCAAAGAAAATCCATTCAGGTATATTGTTAGATTTGCCAAAATGATGTATTCAGCATACAGTCTTAATTCGAAATGTTACTTAAGAGGATGGGTTGGGTAACTAGAAAGGATGGGTAATGATCAGTGATGTTATCAGTGATTATGCCAACTTTCAGTGGAGCTGTTTTATTTGACCATATGTGGTCCAGAGGAGATGTAGATGTCTCGGTAATTTGCGTAGATTTGGTTACTGAAGGCAATAACAGGCAATTATACATATTTAGGAAGCCAGATATTTGTGGTCTAGTGCCTGCATGAGATTGAGGCTACAGTCACTAGCAATTATTAAGTGATGCTTGTTGAATTTACTTATGAAGTCTTTAAGATCCTCCCCAAAAAGTGCCTATGTAGAATATGATCTATAGACAGCTCATAATGCTAATGAGGAACTACTGATTTAACTTTAAATTTAGCAAATATATATATAGTATCCCATGTGCATCTTATTGGTATATTATATTGCTATGCCACCTCCCATTTGATCAGGTCTGCAGTTATGAATGGATGTGTCCCCAAGTAAGCTGTGGATGTCTATTAATTTATGTCTTAGTTAGGTTTCCCTTAGCATCATGAAAATTAGGTTAGTATTTAGTGACTCAAGGAGAACTGTGATGTTATCATAGTATTTTTTAGTGATATAGCGTTATAGTTAAATAATATGTTGCCCATATGATTGAAAATTGTTTGTGTTTGACTAGTTGACGAACATTTGCAGTTTTGGTTTACTGTAAACTGATATTATAAAGGGTCTGAGAAGAGGTTTAAGGGGAAAGGGGAAAGTAACTCTGGCCTCATTTTGATGCAATCTGCTTGTTTATACCATTTTTCTAAGTGTTTCTATAGAAATTTTAAGTTCTACTTGATGACATCATCAAAAGGACAGAATGCCATATTGTAGTGTTTTTTTCCTATGAAAATTATTAGTTTTGTGATTTTTTTTTAAATACACGATCTGGCATCTTTTGTGTCGCTACTAGACGGGTGTGGGCAGCCATGACTGCAGTCACCCTTGCAGTGCCGAGAAGAGTACGAGTGCAGTCACCCTTGCAGTGCCGAGAAGAGTACGAGTGCAGTCACCCTTGCAGTGCCGAGAAGAGTACGAGGTTTCTGACCAGAGCTTTGGTAAGATGCGTAAGGAAGAAGGACAGAAACATAGGAAATGGTTGGGAGGGGAAGGTGTTGGTTATAAAGGTAAGTGGCCTAACCACTTTGGCCCAATTTAATAAGTGTGTGTGTATGTAGTTATTCGTGAGTTAATTTCATGAGGTAGGTATGCCTCCTGCCCATTCAACTTCAAATTCAAATTGATTTATTTCTCTGTAGAAATTACAATGTGTGTTTTACATTTTAAGGACTAAGGACTATAATTACAAAGATGGCCGTTAGCATCAGTTGCACACATTTATACAGCTGTATCCCAGCATGCAACTAAGGTGGAAGAATGCATACTATTTGCAATTACTTTTTTTCCGCAGGAGGTCGGAGGCAAGGCTGCTGCAACAGGTGGTAGTTGCTGGGCTTTCGATGTAAGTAAGTAAGTTTATTCAGGTATACACAAATACATTTGCATAGATTATCATACATAGCAGCATATGTGTAGAGAACCTAGGATAACCCAAAAAGTCAGACAGAGTGACTTATTTCCATTGGGGTCCTTTTATTTCCATTGGGTGTTTGGTAGCTAGCCCGGAGCTAGCTAAGCAGTTTCTGAGGTGGTGTCCTTTAGTAGGATGATAGCGAGTGTTACAAGGTTAGTTTTCAGATGTAACTTGGTAAAGGTAGGTCACCCATAATTGGGTAGCATTTATCTTCGCTGTTGGATGTAGAATGGCTGGTGGTATCCACTCTTCTAATTCATCGGAGAGGTCACTCAGGATCCTTGGTCGTGGGTAGTTGTCCTTTTGGCCTAGCTTCTCCCTAAGAGCCCCGTGAGGGCGGGGAATGGGGCTAGGCTTGGGAGGTACTTGGACCTCCTCCCATGGCAGACATTAGTCTGAGACACTCCCGAGAAAGGGAGCCAAGGCCGGGCCACCACTTGGAAAAGGCCCGGGCCGGCGTAATATACCGGCTAATATCCAACAAACAACAAAATGAACATAGACAACCGGTGTAAGAAAACACGTCCGATGTTTCCACCCCTTCGCTGGGAATCGAACCCGGACCCTCACCGTGTGAAGCGAGAGCTTTTGCCACCAGGCCACGTGTAGTTCCTACAGAAAAAAATGGCATTAGTTTTGATAAGATCTAAGAAGAATATATGTATGCTATAAGGTATAAAAACAAAAGCTAATTATGATACAGTCACTTATGTAAATGTGTTACCTGCATTTGACATGAATACCATTGATGACAATGGTATTCTAGTAACTAAGTAATCTGGTGTAGAATCGCCGGTACTCTCCCGGACCGGGTCTTGTCCAGATGGTGACCCGGGTCTTGTCCAGATGGTGACCCGGGCTTGGCTCCCTGTCGTGGGAGTGTCTTGAGACCTGTCTGCCATGGGAGGAGTACAAGTACCTCATCTTACTTACTTACTATCTTCTGGGACCAACCGTCCCCAGGCCTAGCCACGTTCCCCGCCCTCACGGGGCTCAGTTAGTAATATGCACATCATACCCATCCTGTGGGCGGTAGTCAAAAGATTACAGAGGTACATAATGGGTCCAGGGACTGGACCCCAAAGTTTTGATAGCTGAGCAAGGGGCTCATAGGGAGAAGTTAGGCCCCAGGTCTGTCATTGTCCACGCCCCAGGGGGGCTCGTGGGAATGGCAGTCTTGTGAGCTGCAGATAGTAGCAAGCTCCAGCTCTGGCACCTACCCTGCCCTAGAAGGGCTAGGCATGGTGTCCTCTCAAAGTAATCTGAGGTAGTACAAGTTCTTGGGAACTGGAGAATATGGAATAATAACTATACACAGATGACAGTGAAAAATAAAAATTTTAGACAATACAAAATGAATACAAAAATATACAACGCTTCAAATGCAAAATAAAGGTTATAGCTACACTTAGGGTTGATTGTTACTAATAACAAGCTATTAATAAAGTAATCTAAGGTAATACGGTTTCTTGAGAACTTCAGTATGCAGAGTAATAACAAATACAACAATGGAAAATAATATATTTCATAAAACACATGAGTACTGAAGTCAATCTGTGAGTAATGACTAGAATTTATTGCTATAAAAATGACGAGTATAAATTTTAGTAATTATGACGGGCATATCACACAGATGATTTGAGGTTTGGTAATAGGAATAGATGTTAGACCTTTACTTAATAAAGCAAGTTCAGTTTGGGTAAATAAAAATTTAACAGAAATTAAAAAAAATAAACAGATAAAGACTGTATAAAATTTAGCACCTGGTATTTCACAGCCAAAAAAATATTGTACTGTATTTGGTATATTTAAAAACAAATGAGAAACTTTCAATTAACCGGGTTATTATCCCCAGTTCAATGAAATGAGGCAAAGATGCAGCTGGTAAAGATAAGATAAGATTTCTTCGGATCTTTAACCACGAAAGGTTAGCCACCCAGGATAACCCAAGAAAGTCAGTGCGTCATCAAAGACTGTCTGTCTTATTTCCATTGGGGTCCTTAATCTTGTCCCCCAGGATGCGACCCACACCAGTCGACTAACAACTCAGGTACCTATTTGCTGCTAGGTGACCATGACAACAGGTGTAAGGAAACACGTCGAAATGTTTCCACCCGCCGGGAATCGAACCCGGGCCCTCCGTGTGTGAAGCGAGAGCTCTAGCCACCAGACCACCGGACTATGAGAACTTGAGTTGATTTTTGTGCCAGGAGGTAAAATTAATAAAACTACTGTATGAAAGTAGGTATGGGGTAGATAAAAACGAAATAAATATGCAGTAAGCCACAGAGATGAGGGATATACTCAGGCTTATCGCAGACTGATATACACATCTTTATTATTAATGTATTCACAAAATGCGCATACACCTCTGAATATAGTACATGGTTGGCTGGTAGGCTGCATATAACTTGTTTAGAGATATTCGTCTGTATATAGAATTGTGTATATATTGTGTTATATTCAGAAAGGCTTTCTTGGCTCATTTTGAGTAATTTGCTGTAAAAAAAAATGCGCTCATTTCACAAACTTTAAGTATTTGACCAATTATAATCTGTAATTATTTATATGTAATTATTTATTATTTATATGGTGGTCTGGTGGTCTGGTGGCTAAAGCTCTCGCTTCACACGGCGAGGGCCTGGGTTCGATTCCCAGCCAGGGCAGAAACATTGGGCGTGTTTCTTTACACCTGTTGTCTATGTTCCCCATCAGTAAAATGGGTACCTGGGTGTTAGTCGACTGGTTTGAGTCGCATCCTGGGACACTGATCTAATCTGCCCGAAATGCTCAGCATAACAAGGGACTTTCTATATAGTAGTATGTCACTGATGTCAGCTAGGCCTGTATACCATGTACATGTACTTGTAGTAAATAAAGATATTATTATTACACTCAAAGATAAGTGCTAAACCCACCAGGGTCATACAACTGAGTTATGTGTAAAATATATTTTTTTCTAGAAATTATTTTGAGTTGTGTACAAGCATCCCCAACAGTAAATAGTCCCAGTAGATGCTACTATTTAAATACACCCTAATGTGTTCATACATTTGGACTAATTATCAAAGATCCTTAATAACAGTTTATAAGGCCCAATTTAATGGGCCAAGTAAAAATTAGTTAAGACTCATTGAGTTGTTCCCCTCCACGGAAATCTTTAGTAAAAGGCGAAAGATTTATTCGTTTTGAAGGGAAACCAGAGTTAATATTCTGTCCAAGTTAGTCACACCAACGACGCCTCGCTGAGGCAACACATCAGACCAACTCTCCATGCAAGAAAGGCATTTTTGAGATATCTGATTATGGGTTATACGATTATGTACGAGATGATGATCGAACTAAATGCAAATTATGTGATCAGGCATATGGTCACTGTCTTGAACACTATGTGCTTAATTGTGCACTTATTGAGGAATATAGAGCTATAGACCTATGTGACATGTCAAGATATCTTATTCATGAAATAAGATACCAATGGCACTAAGCAAATTTTCTAAATTTGCTTGTAACAGATAATTGAAATGTAGATATAAACCCAAATGTACAATTGTTAACCCCTTTGGGGCCTAGTGCCTAGGCCTTTTGTGTATTCATATGCTCTTGCGCTACCCTCGACAGGATGGATATGGGGTGCACAATAAACTAGCCACTTCGGTGGCAAAATCTAATCTATCTATCTCTGATTATGTACATATATTTTTTTCTGGGGACACAAATCTGGTGAATTTTTATTCTTATTTAACTGATGCTACCATTGTCACCAAACAGTTACTGCTAGCTAAAACAACTTAAGTTAAATCAAGTTTATAAAATTGCTCACAAACAGTGTCCAGAATATCTTGCTGCCAATTTTGTCAAGGCTGGGAACCAAAGCAGTCATAGTACTAGGGGGAGAGAGCACAACTTTGTAGTACCCACAGTCAATGGCCAGGCTTCAAACACCTTTTATTGTACAGCAATAAAGGAATGGAACAGACTTTCTACATGTCAAAGCCAGTCATACCATGAGCCAGTTCAAGAAGAGAACCAAAAGGTACCTAATGAAGGAGGTGGTGTTGATTCACCGGGAATTTTCCCGGCCCGGAAGGAAGAAAAAAAATGTTTAAGGTTTACGCTTTTTCATGATCTTTTACTGCATCTTTGTGGTGTTTGCCAGTGCTTTTGTGGTTTCGTGGTAGGAAATAAGTAGGGACTTAGCTTTTGAGGGTATGTAAACTAAGGTTTCTCTTTCAGGTGTTTTTGGACCGTGTATGTACGGTTTCATTGTAAGGGTGTTTTGTTTTGTATACAACCTTAATGGTAGGACAAGGTGTAGGTTTTGTTGAACTTTTTGTATTTTTGTGTGCATTTTGCACGGGTTTTTATATGTGGATGTATTGATAGTTATGTTTGTTTTTGTTTTATATGAGCCTGTTTTGTTCATGGGCATTTATAGTTTTGTATATGTGTTTTAAATAAAATATATATATAAAAAAAAACATGCTGCTATGTTTGATAATCTATATAATTGTATTTGTGTATACCTGAATAAAGTTATTATTTGATCACATCTAAGGTACAATGATAAACGTAAAACTAGATTTATATTACTTCTTGTAAGGCCCAAATTAATGGGCCAAGTAAAAATTAGTTAAGACTCATTGAGTTGTTCCCCTCCACGGAAATCTTTAGTAAAAGGCGAAAGATTTATTCGTTTTGAAGGGAAACCAGAGTTAATAATTTGTCCAAGTTAGTCACACCAACGACGCCTCGCTGAGGCAACACATCAAACCAACTCTCCATGCAAGAAAGGCGTTTTTGAGATATGGGTTATATGATTATATATTTTTTTTTCTGGGGACAGAAATCTAGTCAATTTTTATTCTTAGTTAACTGATGCTACCATTGTCACCAAACAGTTATTGCTAGCTAGCAGCGGTAAGATTCTTCTTCTTCTTGATTCGCCGGTACACTCCCGGCCCGGGTCTTTTCCAGATGGTGACTCGACCTTGGCTCCATCTTGGGAGTGTCTCAGACCTATGTCTGCCATGGGAGGAGATACAAGTACCTCCTCAACTTTTTGGACCAACTGTCCCCAGGCCTAGCCCCATTCCCGCCCTCACGGGGTTCGTAGGGAAAAGCTGGGTCTCTGGTCTGCCATCTTCCCCGCCCCAGGGAAGCTAGTGGAAATGGCAGTCTGGTGAGCTGCAGGTGGTAGCAAGCTCTGGCTCTAGCTTCTATATTACTGTGTGTCGTTTGTGATTAGAATAATCTCAATTGATCACATGTAAGATACGATGATAAATGTGAAACAAAATTTATATTGAACTTCTTATAAGGCCCAAATTAATGGGCCAAGTAAAAATTAGTTAAGACTCATTGAGTTGTTCCCCTCCACGGAAATCTTTAGTAAAAGGCGAAAGATTTATTCGTTTTGAAGGGAAACCAGAGTTAATATTTAGTCCAAGTTAGTCACACCAACGACGCCTCGCTGAGGCAACACATCGGACCAAGTCTCCATGCAAGAAAGGCCTTTTTGAGATATGGGTTATATCATTATGTACTATACGTATATGTATTTTTTCTCGGGATAGAAATCCGTTGAATTTTCCCTTATAAATAACAAACCATACTATCTATTCCACGGGGGAAAAGTAGTCAATTGTGATTTTTTATTTAGGGGAGGCCTTCTATGTAAAAGTTATCATGTAAACGTTTAGTAAGTTTATTCAGGTACAGGTACACATAAATAGTTGCATAAATTATATTATATTATTATCATATTATTATTATCCAGTCGGATTCAAATTTTTTAAAACTTGCGTCCGGTAATGAGACTCAAATTTCTGGAACAATTGACAGGTTCACGTGCCCTTTAACTGAAGTCACGTCGTCTTTTTTGAGTTATCCTTAGAAATTTACACATGTTAGTATGTATGATAATAGTAATCATCTAAATTTGTGTAAATGTACTTATGTGTACCTGTACGTAAATACACATGCTTCTTGAATGGCTCGAATAACTTCTGTTCTATTCTAAGTGATTCGCCGGTATAGATCCCGGTCTGGGTCTCTTCCAATTGATAACTTGCAAATTCCTCAGTGGCGTAGCTTCAAACGTTCAAAAAAGGTGACAACCACCTAGACAGTGAAATTCAAATGTGTAGAAATCGATCCACCATGCCCAGCCCTTTTAGGGCAGAGTAGGTGCCAAAGCTGGAGCTTGCTACCATCCGCAGCTCGCAAGACTGTCCCTCCAGTCAGCCTCCCTGGGGCGGGGAAGAAGGCAGACCAGAGAGGCCTAGCTTCTCCCTACGAGCCCCGTGCTGGTGGGGAATGTGGCTAGGCCTGGGGACAATTGGTCCCAACGATGAGGGGGTACTTGTACCTCCTCCCATGGGAAATGTAGGTCTCAAATACTCCCACGACAGGGAGCTGGAGCCGGGTCGCCATCTGGAACAGACCCGGGACGGGAGAATTCCCGGCGAATCAACACCTCCTCCTCCTCAAATGTGTAGGAGGTTATTTGATAATTTTATGTGTAACATAGTGGGAAATTTTTATTCCAGTTAAATCGGGTTAAATAATTATCATTTTACTTCTGAACGGCTTCAGTATTTAATGGCTGATGCATCTTAGGGCCAGGATACTACCTCTTAAGTTTCGTTTGCATGCACGCAAATTTATTATTATAGTAAATAGTAAGTTTAGTTTAATATCTTTATTTTGCACCCCATACACAATTCTCTAAAAAAAAATCGTTGAAATCAGTACCATAACCGGAGAAGGATTCATCTGATCGGCTTCAGATTTTCACCACTGGTGAGGTGTCCTGAACACAAAGCTCGTGGCTTGGTTGATAGCTTCCTCGGCTCAAACACTGAAGGTCCGGGATCAATCCCTGGCACAGGTGAATGATTCGGATTTTTACACCTGCTGCCCTTGTTAACCCAGCAGTAAGTAGATACCTGGGTAATAGCCGACTGTTGTGGGTAGCATCCTGGGGGACAAGATTAACCTAAATTCTCTGAGTAACCAGGGGCCTTCTATATAATGCTAGAGATTTTTGTTTTATTCGTCACGAGACAGGAAAAGTATCCTAATTAGAAATTCAGATAATGTTAAGCCTGCAATTAAAAGCTTAATACTGCTTATATTTCTTATAAGGCCCAATTTAATGGGCCAAGTAAAAATTAGTTAAGACTCATTGAGTTGTTCCCCTCCACGGAAATCTTTAGTAAAAGGCGAAAGATTTATTCGTTTTGAAGGGAAACCAGAGTTAACATTTAGTCCAAGTTAGTCACACCAACGACGCCTCGCTGAGGCAACACGTCAGACCAACTCTCCATGCAAGAAAGGCATTTTGATACATTATTAAGCGTTTGTGACAATTTTCCATATAAGTTCCAAATTACAGGATTTTTATATATTATTCATAACAATATTGTCCTTGACATTTCCACAATTAATAACTGCCAGTTGTAAATTTCTCGGTATGAAACATTGAAGTTATGAGACGCATCCTGGGGAAGAGGACCAAAGAACCTCAATGAAAACAATCCACACTGACTCTTGCGTTATTCTGGGTTACTAACCCAGGTTATGTAAGTAACATTTGTACTTACAGCAGCTTAAATGCAAGATTAATTTATTGATCGCTGTTACAGTGGCAATATTTGCTCAACAAAATGCTAATCTGGTGTATTAAATTATTACATGTACGAGGAGATGACTTTTCATCCTTTGTCAATCTCTGCGTTATAATATCATCATCCTTCAATGGAAGTGCCTTGATAACGGTGAAGTGCTCTTGATTCAAGGAATTGCAGCTGCCCTTTCCCTGGATCAATCCTGATGCCTCCCATTTCCCTTAAAGGTGTATGTACCCTACGAATGCAATGATTCCCCATGAATGTATAAACAATATCACTGCACCGAAAGCTTAATTTATTCTACAAACATTTGATTATTTTTGCAATGGCTTGCGAAAGTAGTATTAGTTTAATAGCCTCTTATTACAGAGGCACATAATGTTATAAGTAAGTTTATTAAGGCACAGTACATAGATTATCATACATAGCAGCATTTTAAAAATAAAGATTGACTTGTCAATTTTCTTCCTGAATTGCTACTTAAAACCAGAAATCCAAAAAATTATTTATATTTCTACTTTATTTTATAAATTATTAAACATACCGAGTTGGCCACTTATTTTAAGTTTATCCATAAAATAAACAAAGAAAACGAATTATGAAGAATATCTGTAGAAAACGATTTTAACAATAACTATTATATTATTACCTGACTATTTAGCCTCATTTGTAAGATATGTATGTAAATTTTTTATATGTTATATATACTTTTGCTTCAAAACTAAGTAAGCATTTTACTTTCATGTTTATAAATTTAATCTTAAATAAAATAGACAAAATTATTTAATTTATCCAAGTTGTATTAGCATTACTATATTAAATTAACCTATTCTTCAATATATTTGAAGGAAATACGTATGTTTACGTATTTCTCAGTGTATAATAATTTAACAGAGTCCCGGCGACAACAACAAGACCCGGAGAGAGACAGAGCTTCCTACCACCTGCAGCTCACGAGACTGCCATTTCCACGAGCTACCCTGGGGCGGGGAAGATGGCGGACCAGAGGCCTAGCTTCTCCCTACGAGCCCCGTGAGGGCGGGGAATAGGGCTAGGCCTGGGGACAGTTGGTCCCGGAAGATGAAGAGGTGCTTATACCTCCTCCTATGGGAGACATAGGTCTCAAGACACTCCCAAGGCCGGACCCCAATGGAAATAAGTCACTCTTCTGACTTTTTTGGGTTATCCTAGGTTCTCTACACATATGCTGCTATGTATGATAATCTATGTAACTGTATTTGTGTATACCTGAATAAACTTACTTACTAATCTGGAAAAGACCCGGGCCGTTAGAGTACCGGCGAATCAAGAACAACAACACTCAAGTAAGCCAGCTGAAGCCCTTGGTCAGATGATCAAAATCTCCAGCTGTAGGGTCGTCATATAACTAAGACCAACATCAGGAAACACTTGTCCTCTTTCCTGACAAACCTAATACCTACCTTCTCAGTGTATAACAGAATGGTTATAATCATAACCAAAATTTTTAAAGAGGTGGACCGGTAAACCAGCGGAAGGCCTCGGTCAGATGACCAAAAGCTCCAGCTCCGGGTCATCATATGACTGTGGAAAATATTGGTATTTTTCCGAAAGGTTATACTCGATAAACTTTCTAATGTGAATCAGTATCCTTAATATGTGGTTGTTGATTCACATAATACTTAGAGATGAAGAGATAACCAAACGACCGTCTCGGGGTCAGGGCATGGGTACGCTGAGCTTGGGTCAGTCACGTGGGAGAAGGCGACGAAGGTTGAGTGATGGGAGAGTTCTGACTATAATGGAGTCAGGAATTGGCGTTTACGAAGGCCAAGCGTGATTAATAGCCCCACTTCACAATAGGAAGTGTTGTGAATGTTCGCCGTGAATAATGTGGGACATTAAGTCCAATAAACCGCAATAATAGGGTGATAATGTGGTAAATAGTGAACGACGCCGCCATTACGAGTGTTCGATAGAAGAAATGTGCGTCGGTTTGATCATTGTTCATCGTACACAATTATTAATGGATTAACTTCTAACGAGGGTAAATTAGTGGGACATTAAATCGTCGTGTGAATTAAAGAGAATTTGGTGATGTTAATATCACGAGAGAGAATGTGTGCAGTGATTCTCGGCAGCATTCTTCTAATGACCGTATGTTGACCTCACGATTCTGTCTCGAGAATTGTAGAGGTGTCAAGAAGTCAATACATACTTCTATATCGAGACGAACCCACCAACATCATCGTTCTTGCCGGAAGAATAATCTCTACCGAGCAGGACCACGAGATCGACACGAGGGAGAATAGACCAAAGAAGCGACTCCCTCACCCATAGCTAAGTATTTATCCTGTTATGACAGTCTGTTGGGTCGATCACCATGCCCAGCCCTTCTAGGGCAGGGTAGGTGCCAAGGCTGGAGCTTGCTACCATCTGCAGCTCGTAAGCCTGCCCTTCCCGTTAGGGAAGGTGGCAGACCAGAGAGGCCTAGCATCTATCTACCTCATGCCTCGTGCTGGTGGGGAATGTGGCTAGGCCTGGGGCCAGTTGGTCCCGCCGATGAGGGGTATCCCCTCCCATGGGAGACATAGGTCTCTGACACTCCTACGCCAGGGAGCCGGAGCCGGGTCGCCATCTGGTAAAGACCCGGGCCGGGAGAATTCCTGGTGAATCAACACCTCCTCCTCCTGACAGTCTGTTACCGGCCGGTAGGGATGTTATAATTAGTATAAGTACGTATACTGTAGTATCGTCAATGATCTCCAGCGACCAAGAATACTGGGTGAGTGATGGTTTAATATCGTAATGTGTGTACTCTCCTCCTTCTCTTTCTAATCAGTCCAATACTAAACTATACAGTTCACTAAAATTAACAACACCGTAACTATTGATGTTACACTTTTCAATTTATTATAACTGGTCCAGAGCGAGAGTGGGTTTAGAGTGTGTGAGAATATCGAAGGGACCCCTTGGACGCGACCAGGAGTAGGTCAAGTTTTCTCACACGCCTCGTGGGAGTGACTGTAGTAAATTAAATTGGCGGTCATCTCCCGTTGAGATTATTTGTTGGTAAGTGGCGGTGAAGCCCAGACAAGTAGTCTCATAATTCCCCACAATGACGAAGACCTGCGTCAGGAAACACTTATACTGTTTCCTGACAAACTTCTTCTTCTTCTTGTTGATTCGCCGGGACTCTCCCGGCCCGGGCCTTGTCCAAGAGGTGGCCCGGCCTTGGCTCCCTTTCTCGGGAGTATCTCAGACTAACGTCTGCCATGGGAGGAGGTACTTGGGACCTCCTCATCTGTGGGACCAACGGTCCACAGGCCTAGCCACATTCCCCGCCCTCACGGGGCTCGTAGGGAGAAGCTAGGCCCATCTTTGGTCTGCCATCTTCCCCGCCCCAGGGGAGCGAAAGGGAATAGCAGTCTTGTGAGCCGCAGGTGAAAGCAAGCTCTGGCTCAGGCACCTACCCTGCCCTAGAAGGGCTAGGCATGGTGTCGATAATCTCCTGACAAAGGTGGTGTTGATTCACCGGGAAATCTCCCGGCCCGGGTCTTTACCAGATAGCGACCCGGCTCCGGCTCCCTGGCGTGGGAGTAGCAGAGACCTAAGTCTCCCATGGGAGGGGGTACCCTCAGCGGTGGGACCAACTGGTCCCAGGCCTAGCCATATTCGCCCACAAGCACGAGGCAGGTAGGTAGATAGTTGCTAGGCCACTCTGGTCTGCCACCTTCCCCGCCCCAAGGAGGCTGACGGGAAGGGCAGGCTTGCGAGCCGCAGATGGTAGCAAGCTCCAGCCTTGGCACCTACCCTGCCCTAGAAGGGCTGGGCATGGTGATCGACCCGTCCTGACAAACCTTACCTAACCTTTTCAATGTTTATACACTGATGACTTTATTTTTTTTGTACACCTAACCGATATACATGTGACCGATCAGCCATACTAATTTAAAAGCTGTCGTGTATTCAATAAGACCGAAACCTACGAAAGCAACTCGTTAAAGCACGTTTGGTGTCTAATGATTTTTGTTAAGTGGTTGGTTGGTTTACCTGGAGAGGGTTTCGGGGGTCAACGCCCCCGCGGCTCGGTCTGTTCCTTAATAAACTTACTCTGTAATCACTGACAGCCGCCCACAGGATGGGTGTGGCGTGCACAAAGAGGCTATTAAACTAAAATTAATTTAATATTTGTAGAATAAATTAAGCTTTTACTGCAGTGATATTGTTTATACATTCATGGGGAAGCATTGAACTCGTAGGGTACATACACCTTTAAGGGAAATGGGAGGCAATCATGATTGATCCAGGGAAAGGTTAGGTAAAGTTTGTCAGGAAAGAGGACAAGTGTTTCCTGACGCGGGTCATATGATGACCCACAGCTGGAGGTTTTGGTCATCTGACCGAGGTCGTCCGTTGGCTTACCAAGGTCCACCCCTTTAAATATTATGATCATAATTATAACTATTTTTTGTTGTTCCTTTTGTTAAGAGGCACGTAAGTTCCACCGTCTTCTAATAACATGTTTATTTATCCACTATAATCTACCTTGTCCATAATTACTATCCCATTTGCTTTCTCCGTTTCGTAAGATGAAGTCCAGGACCTTTCCTTAATTCATGGTATAACTTAACAAATTTTTGATGACAATTGTTGTTGTAGAGATGTGAGCTTTGCTCAGACTCGGCAGGAGATGCAACATTTCCCCAATGTAAAGTAGGGGCGCCACGACTACACTAAGAAACACAATAAGTGTCAGGGACCCAAGACTGTTCAACTGCTTTCCATCATACATAAGGGAGGATTACCAATAGATCCCTACCTGTCTTCAAGAAGGCTCTGGACAGGCACCTAAAGTCAGTACCTGACCAGCCGGCTGTTGTTCGTACGTCGGCTTGCGTGCGGCCAGCAGTAACAGCCTGGTTGATCAGGCCCTGATCAACCGTGAGGCCTGGTCACAGACCGGGACGCGGGGGCGTTGACCTCCGAAACCCTCTCCACGTATGCCTATAGCTGCCCTTATTATACTACACTGGCGTTGACACTTTGAAGCCATTAGGGTGAAGCTTCAATTATAAAAAAAATGAAGGAAATCCAGGAAATCACTTGAAGGAGCGCCTTCGGAAAATACCTAATGACTACACGTGAGGATGTAGCGTCACGCCACACACGCCTATCCACATTTTGCATCGACGTGAATGTCACCCAAGTTATGACCAATTATTTTTTAGTGGTAATAAGATATCATTTTTTTTAGATTGTGTACAACAACTATATGAAGAAATTATACAAAAAATAGTGGTAATTAGATATCAGTTTTGTTTTCGAATGGATTCCTTACTGTACTATGTACAATTATATAAAGTGATTGTAAAATATGAAATGACTAATATTCTTTTCTAGTGATGTAATAGTGCTCAGGAGGTCTGACAAAGACCTATTGTGACCTTTGTAATCCTGTTTTTTTTTGCGCTACCACTCCACTTACAGGATGAGCTGTGGGTGTAAGGAAGCCTCTCCAGTGGCATAACTGAAACTAATCATACACGTACGCTCAAATGCACTCTATCCTCAGTTTTATTGGAATATTAAATGCAAAGGAATAAGAAACTCATGGAAATACTAGTCAAGCAGTGTAAATTATTTCCGTTGAGGTCCATTATAGATAGTTGCTCCTAGCAACTGGTGGTTTGGTGGCTAGAGCTCTCGCTTCACACACGGAGGGCCCGGGTTCGATTCCCGGCGGGTGAAAACATTTCGACGTGTTTCCTTACACCTGTTGTCATGTTCACCTAGCAGCAAATAGGTACCTGGGTTGTTAGTCGACTGGTGTGGGTCGCATCCTGGGGGACAAGATTAAGGACCCCAATGGAAATAAGACAGACAGTCCTCGATGACGCACTGACTTTCTTGGGTTATCCTGGGTGGCTTACCCTCCGGGGTTAAAAATCCGAAGAAATCTTATCTTATTTTATCACTGTGGTAACGTTTCAGCTCATTAAAGTACCCGTGTTGAACCCGGATATATGGGCAAGTTTCCTAACACTTCCTGCAGCTATCAAACTTTGAGGTCCAGTCCCTGGACCCATTGTGTACATCTGTAATCTTTTGACTACCGCCCACAGGATGGGTATGGGGTGCATAATAAAGATATTAAACTAAAAAACTTCCTGCAAGGGGCCATCTAACCTGGATTGCACTAGTTGTGTCTAGGAAAGCCACTGAACATCTATCACTTGCATAGAACTAGGGTTAAAAAATCAGTGAAATGGACATAGACATCAGCCATCACATGCAAAACGTGCAACTGGAATAGACTGTGGTATTTTTTTTTTTATATTTTATTTATAAAACACATACAGGTACATTAACAACAAACTTTGCAACACTATACAAAACATTAACCTTATATAGTGACAATGATACAAAGAAAATTCGTATCTGAGACCACTCCACTTGTGGTTTCTGAACATAACCACTTAAAAACTAACATCATACAGATAAAATATAAAACCCTGTTTTATACAAATACAACACGACCACAGGCCACTATATCCAATAATTTGTGAACTAAATACCTCTACATAAAACATATATGCATAAATATTACTGAATACCTCTAACCTAAGAGGCCATAGGCATTAAGACTGCCATCTTAATTATGTTTAAAACTGTGCTTTACTGTAACATTACATAATAACAATTATTCGAAGTCTTATCTGATACCACTCAAGTTGTAAGTTATTATCCAACATATAAAGGAATAACCATCTAAATGATGGGTATTCCATCAAGACTCATAACACATATCACTTGTCACATATCACTTGACAAGGCCAACTCAATTTCCTTCCCTATCCCTATTAGACTACTCCTATCACTGAATACAAGCACGTATCCTAACCGCAGAGCATATATCACCATAACAACATACAATAATTCATAAATACACACAAAAAATAAGAACTAAGTACTGCTATACATAATCTATGTACTATGATGATACCCTTAATCATCATACAAAATTTTTCCCAAATAATACCCATACAATAAGATCGTTAGCATCATTAATTCCAAAAACTATACAAAACAGTACAGTACTTTCACATTGCCTAACGACAATGATATGATGTATATGAAACGGAGCTATACAATAACATTATACAATGACAATGATAATGTAAAAAACCTTCTCTGATACCACTAATCTTGTGGTAATATTACAATAACTCCACAACAAATTTTAATTACCTATTTTGAGAGTACTGATAAGAAACATAATATGTACTATTTGAGAACAATATTAAATGATCCCGTACAGCGTCAGGGAACTATACCTTCCTGTCTCATAAAACAAACATCAATTACCATGCTCCAACACTTCAGAAAGCCCCTTGTGCGTACTCCTTTCCCTTGAACCTGGTCTTTGTCACGTCATTACGTAAAGTCAAATCCAAACAAGTTCATCCTGTCATCCTCTCATACCTATTCAACACCTTTCCGCGTCAGCTGTCTTTTCCCGTTGCTCAATAACAAGCATTCTCGTCGCCAGTCGACCCCCTCAACATTCACTACTATGCACCTAAAACCTCATTCAACACAACATCGACCCCCTAACTACTCTGTCTTCCAAAGAATCCAGTCCTTTCCAGCTCTACTCTGCATCACCGTAATAACTTTGCTACTGTTAATGTCCTATATCCCTCAGAGAAACTTGATACCCATTTATCTCCATACAATAGCCTATTCTAACATTGAGCGAACATGAGCCGCTAAGGCTTTCACCCTACAGTCCCTCCCACCTCTCTCATTCCCCATGATACATACAAGAAATCCGCAATTACATACATAATTGCCCTCCCCACTTCTCTCGATACTCCCCAACATCAAAGCTTAAAGCCCGTAAGGTCGAAATTTTCTCCCCACCAATCCAATCACCCTTGACAACCATAGCCTCACCCTCTAAAGACTACAAAAATATACAGCATGATATGCTGTCTCCTCATCTCCGCACCTCTGACATTCATTCGTACCCACCAACCCCATCCTATATAATTCAGCCCTCGATGCCAATATACCTAATAGAAATCTGTAAACCACCTCCCGTACCTTAGGCAAAACGGATCTTCCTGAACATACCCCAAATCCCCTCCAATCATAAACTGGAAAATTCGCTGACCCTGTACCACCCCACCCTTTCACTCCCCGTCCCCAACCTGCCCACCTTTGCCCTTTTAGGCTCCTCATTGCCAATAACTGTCTAGCCATGTCCTCACACACCCGCAGGTCCCTCCCACTCCACCACTTCCGTACATCCTCCATGACCGCTCCTACTCGTTGACCTCTCACCCCACCCTTCCTTAAAAACACTGTTTCACATAAACTGCTTTCACACGATGTTCCAAAGAAATGAGGCCCAACTCCCCTCTTGACACTCATCATGACAACTTCCTTCAGCCACGGCCGCCCATACCCCCACACATACCGTAACACTTTCTTTTGTAATTCCCTGATGTCACCATCCTTAAAGGATACACCGCAGCTACATGCCACACCTTACTGTATACAAGTGTGTTCACCACCACCACACGTTGCAACAGCGTAACATCCCCTGCCCTCCAACCCCTCATTCTACCCAGAGCCCTACCCACCACCTCCTCAGAATTCACCTGCCTGGCCACTCCACATCTGCCATATACACAATTCCACAGATCTTTATTCTATCCACAACATTCCATCCATACCCCTTCCCCAAGCCCCCCCACCCACGTACCCACCTCCAATAACTTAGACTTGCTCCATTAACCCTCATTCCTGTCGCTGCTCCAAAGACCTCTATAATACGTCCCACATTAACCAGCCCTTCTGTTCCACCCACCAATACAGTAGTATCATCCACATACCCCACGATGCCCACACTACCCACCCCCCCTCTTCCCCTCTCTCCTACTCCTTCCTCTATTAACCTATAAAAGGGATCCTGCATGCACGCGAAAAGGATCTGAGATATGGGACACCCTGTCTCAGACCCCTTTCCATCACCACCTTTTTCCCCCAACTTACCATTCACCTGTACACACACCTTCGCAGAACTATACAATGTCTCAACCCATCCAGCAATTTCCTCCCAAAACCTTGACTCCTCAATATAATTCCCAACATGCTTCTATTCACACAATCATATGCTTCCTTCCAATCTATTCCCAAGACACCCCTCCCGTCCTACCTTCAATAAAATCCCCTATTCTCCCATGTCCTACACTCATACTTCTTCCAGGTATACCAAACTGCCCCTGATGTATGACTTTGTCAAGCACCTTTTTCATTCTATTCCCTAAAATTTTCTGAAGATTTTATAATTCCACACATGAGGGATATCGCCCTGTAATTACCAAGGTTCTCCCCCTCCTCCTTTCGGCACCAGAACAACTACCCCCGTCCCCTGCGTCTCCCTAACCTACCCCCATCCTTCATACAATTAAACAAATGCACTAAACATTCTCTCAACGTTTCCCAATGCACTACATAGAAATCATTTGGTATCCCGTCTAAACCTGGTGCCTTCCCTAGACTTAATCTAGACACTGCCTCCCCCACTTCCTCCTCACTTATACTTCCACCCAACTCCTTACGGTCTTCCTCCCCAAACGACACAGGATCCCTTCCCGAAGGACCTCCCTCACTACCCGTCCCTACACTCAATGATAATTTCTCCCAAACCAATGATCGGCATAATTGCTTATGCCATCCTGTCCTGAGCACCTGTCCCACTTCATATCCTCCCACCCTTGTACACACCTCAATCCCCATAATCGTGTTACCCTCTGCCTATCTCTAAACCTCCTCAACACGCAACCTGACGGTCTATCTCCCCACAACGCTCCTCAATACCTCCTCTTACTCTGATCGCATCAAAACGATCATTTTGAATATCCTCAACCTTCCCTTAACCCTCTATTTCCCCATACCTACCAACCCCACCCTCATAGCATTCATTAAGCTGACCCTCCAAATATTTCTGAAGACCAAACTTCCACCTTGCCTCATCTCTTCCTTGATTCCTATAAAAGTCCCTTATTCCCTCCTTTGCACTTTTTCCCACCAGCCCAAAAATCTTTCTCCTTACCTCTGCTCCTTCTAACCAGAAGGACCCCACCATTCCTCAAACGACCTCCCTCCCCCCCGCCAGCAAACGCACATTCAACTTCCAATAACCATTGTACCTTCGGACCATTCCATCCCACTCCACCTCTACTAATACACCACGATGGTCAGAAAAACCAATATCAAGCGTTTGCACCCTCCCCACTGTAACGTCTCTTGTTGCATAAACACGATCCAACCGGGCTGCATAGCCTCTCTCACAAAGTATGCTCCACCCTCCATTCATCACCCCGTACCACACGAACACTCCCACCTCCCTCAGTAAAACACGCAACGTCCCTAATTCACAACCCGCCCCTCTAGGTTCTACATCTTTTTCCTGATTATACAATTCCAATCCCCACCCATCAGAGTAATCATAGGCAAACCCCGTAAATGATATGTCAAAACCTCCCTTACAAATTCATCCTTACACGTCGATTATTGTCAGCTGGCATATATATTCCCATGAAACATACCCGAATGTCGCCCCAATGCCCATCCACCCTCACCACTCTCCCTCCCTCCTCCCAAGCTAACAACCGAAAGGGACTGGACTCCTTCACCCCCACAGCCACCCCACCCTTTAATTTCCCGAGTTACCTGCATACACCTCATAACCTTTCAACCTCAACTCCCCGACCACACCTAAAATTATGTTCTTGTATAAAAATTACATCTACGTCATATCGTCTTAACACTACCTCCACCCACCTACGTTTAATTTCTGCCCTTAGGCCATTCACATTAATCGTTAAACACTTGAATACGCCAAAGGGGGCTTTCCTCTGTGCTTCTGCGGGCGGGGCGTGGCACCCTTCCCTAAACCTTTATCTCTAACACTCCTCACTCCCTGATCCCATACCCTCACCTGTGCCCCCACCTTCCCTTCCGTGCCATCTCTACATATGTTTTCTTACCTGTACGCTGGCCAGGTGTGAGGACATCATCATCTGACACCTCTCCTGCCCTCTTCTTGATTCTCCCCTACCTCCATTACATCCGTGTCCCCATTCCTATGCACATCAGCCTCCACTTCCTGCACCTGCAACCTGTCTTCCCCAGCTTCTGGCACGTTCACGTCCTGGTTAAGCCTACCCTCCTCCACCTGTAAGTGTCCTTCAACTCCAGAGGAAATCACCTCCGGATCTTCCAGAAACGTTCGCAACATCTCTTGCAATGGTTGCGATAGGTCCACCTGTAGGTCACCCACCTCTACCAAATCCCCAGACTCATTATCTTTTCCAGGCCCATCGATTGTTGGAGCTTTCAACTCCTCAGGGACGTTACACAACTTTCCCCACACCTTCCCCTACTTCTGCCCCACTGGCCTTTCCCAGTCCTTCCACAATCTCAGGTGTTGACTCCTCCAAGGGGATATGCATCACAGGTACCTGTGTAACCATTGGTCTTGGGGCCATGATGGTGGGACACCCCGCCGCCATGTGATCATATTCCCCACACATACGACATGTCCTACGCTGTCCCGCGTAGGTAACAAACACCTGCGTCCTAAAGGCCTCCAGCAGTACATAGGACGGTATAGGCCTTTTCAAAGTCATTTTCAATGTGAAGGAACCTTCTGGCAACCCAGCATATATTCCTTCAGTCCACCTTCCCATAGTCGTAGAATGCACCACACCATACCTTTCAAAGGCCTCACTGACATCCAATCCAATGGCCTCAAATGGCACATTACGGACCTTCACAAAGGTGTAATGTTTAGAGGCATCCCTGAGCCGGACTTCTATCCCAGTGTTGACAGTGAGGTGCTTCTCCTGGTACCTCTCCACAGTTTTTTCATAAGCCTCCACTGTATCAAACTTCACGAAGATCCTCGTCGAACCATTTAATGCAATGCCATATAGGTCTTCATGACAAATACAAAAAGTGTCACGGATTATCGCCGGCAGCAACACTGAAGCGTTAGCTGGGTAAATGGCTCCCTTAAGAAGCTCCACACACACCGTGTTGCTCCTCCTCCGAACACTGGTCGCCATCTTGGAGAAAATCGGAAGTTGCGCAAAGACTGGACCAGGAGCAACTGCGCAGCACAACCTCTCGGCCCGTGAGCGAAGAGGTCAATGTTGTGGTATTAGATTGACAAAAGGTTAACATCTCGGAAACAATATACTGAGTTGTTGACAAGCATACCTTGCTGAAAGGTAACGTTTTTGTATTTTTGTGACCTAATTCATGTCTGCGTAAATAACTCGTTACGATTGTAACCAAATATAAACATGTAAATAGTTAATTACTACTGTAACTTGTTTAGCTATCAGGTGCATAATAACGATATTAAACTAAATGACCCCCAGAATCAAGGCCATGAAAGTCATGACAAACACGCTAGTACAAGTCAGGAGGTGATAAGATTGTATTGGACCAATACCGATTCATATATTTCTTACAAACAAGGAGAGAATATAGGTAATATAAATACAAAGGATACGACCTGTGCAAGAAGCGCCCTAGTGGAATAAACCAAGCTGTAAGCTTGACTCCCTGCTCTCAAATGGAGTTGAATATATAATAATAATATTTACCTGGAGTACATGTACAAGGTATACAGGCCTAGCTGACATCAATGACATACTACTATATAGAAAACTGCTTGTTATGCAGAGCATTTCCGGCAAATTAGGTCAATTTTGTCCCGGGATGCGACCCACACCAGTCGACTAACACCCAGGTACCCCTTTTATACTGATGGGTGAACATAAACAACCGGTGTAAGGAAACACGTCCAGTGTTTCAACCCTCACCGGGAATCAAACCTGGACATCACCGTGTGAGGCCACGAGCCTTGTGGCCCGTGGCCTACTGTATGCAGTAGATAAAATCTTTCTTCGACAATCTGGCAAAGAAAATCACCTCGGTTCTCGGCCAGACATGTTTTCTCCACTGAAAACACCTGGCTAAAAACTATAGTTAATGCAGCATTTTTTTTTACTTATGCAACAGATGCTAGTTGTGCGGCACCTACTGGAAAAGAGACCTGACCTGCCAGAAGAGACACTCATTCAGTACCATGTCAATTGGAACCAGCAGAAGTTGTTATTATAGTGTGTACTCAAGTGAGCAAATAGCTATGCAGCACAAGCACTACTACTACTACTACTACTATAAGCGAAATCAGTCATAGCCCGAGCGAAAGGTCTCAAAAGCGCAGTGTACTTCTGGGATTAGATCAGTGGATCCTGCTAACAAACTTGCAACAGCCACACAGCTCAACTTTCTTGGGGTTAGTAAGTTTTAATTAGGCATTATATACATAATTTACAAATTTGTTTACAATGGTCTTGAGGTCACACATGCTGTGGGAACACACACGATAAATCACAGTTTGTAGATTTAACCTAGGATAACCCAATAAAGTCAATGTGACTTATTTCCATTGAAGCCCATATGTTTCCATTAGCATATTGCTGTTGAGGTTAAAGGCGAAAATGATCATACTGACATTTCTTTGGGTGACTGGGCAGGTGGTGTAGATAAAAAAACAAAAGAACAAGAGGGTGGAGTACACCAAGGTAATTATTTAGAGAAAGCAGTTTGGCCAGGTAAATACTCTCGAGACCCATCCCGTTCAGACAGACTCCAGCTCCCACGCAGTCTGGGTTTTCTTTTTTTTTAATTATTATCAAAACTGGCTCTATCACATTGCGTGGATACCCTGTTCTATAAGACATTTGATAACATTAGAAAAAGAGCAATGTTTTCCTAACCCACCAATCACGCAGGATATTTTTTCTGTCATGTGATACTTCGGTTTCGGCTCAAACCAAAAGAGCTTTAGTGGAATTATGGACCAGGTGAGACATATGAACAAGATTCCTAACACATATCGCCCGTTACCAAGCAGTAAATAAATACCTAGGTTAGGTTAGCTAAGATTTGTCAGGAAACAGGACAATTGTTTCCTGACGCGGGTCTTAGTCACATGATGACCCGAAGCTGGAGCTTTTGGTAATCTTATTGAGGCCTTTCATTAGCTTACCGGGCCACCCCTTCAAAAATCACCATTGGTTTCTATATAATAGATACATGGTAAGTTAGTCAGCTGTTTTAGATTGCATGCTGAGGGTAGACGTTAAAATAACCTTAAGGCAAATAAGCCACAAAGCTTGGCTTTCTTCGGTTTTTCTGGGTTATTAATTCGAATATATATATATATATATATATATATATATATATATATATATATATTTCTTATACCAAAGAGGAAGCTGGAAAAGGATCCATAGTTTGCAACCAAACTAGTACCAGAACTGAAAGAAATGCATAAGAGAAGAGAACGACCTGATGACCTTGGAGAGGACAAAGGGAGACATGATTACAACATACAAAATCAATAGATGAATTAAAAAGGACAGATAGGGACATAATTTTTAAATTAAGAGGACCAGGGTCAAGGGGACACGGGTGGAAGCTGAAGACAGATGAGCCACAGGGATGTAAAGAAGTATTTCTTTAGTAACAGGGGTATTAGAAAAGCGGAATGACTTGAGTGAGGCAGTGGTGGAGGTAATTTAAATACATGGCTTCAAGAGTAGATATGATAAGGATCAAGAGGACAAAAATCAGTGACGCCATTGAAAGTAGTCTAGGAGGCGGAACCAGGAGCTAAGTCTTTACCCCCACAAACACAACTCATTGAGAACACAACACACACACACACACACACACACACTCATACACACAAGAGTTGTGGGGCTCCTACCACTAAAAATCATTGCCAAATTTCTCGCCATAGTTACCATTAAGAAATGAGAGGAGTCACCGTAACTCAATTCGGCACTGGTCGTATAGACCTGCCCTGCTGACACTGGTCGTATAGACCTGCCCTGCTGACACTGGTCGTATAGACCTGCCCTGCTGACACTGGTCGTATAGACCTGCCCTGCTGACACTGGTCGTATAGACCTGCCCTGCTGACACTGGTCGTATAGACCTGCCCTGCTGACACTGGTCGTATAGACCTGCCCTGCTGACACTGGTCGTATAGACCTGCCCTGCTGACACTGGTCGTATAGACCTGCCCTGCTGACACTGGTCGTATAGACCTGCCCTGCTGACACTGGTCGTATAGACCTGCCCTGCTGACACTGGTCGTATAGACCTGCCCTGCTGACACTGGTCGTATAGACCTGCCCTGCTGACACTGGTCGTATAGACCTGCCCTGCTGACACTGGTCGTATAGACCTGCCCTGCTGACACTGGTCGTATAGACCTGCCCTGCTGACACATACTGCAGTGTTGTCGTGCAGAGATGATTGTAACCACACCATGACGTTGTGGGTTAACCAACCTGGATCACCTCTACAATATTTGCAGACAGAACCTTGATGGATTGACTCATGTTTTCACGCTTGTTCGCTCTCTCCCTCTCTCCCCTCCTTCGTTTTTATACCCATTTCCACTCCTTCCTTTTTTTCTGCTCGCATTCCTTGCACTACCTTTTCCATTAATTTAGTTACCTTTCCATCTTCATTTTTCATTTGTTTTGGTTGCCTCTTTTCTCTCACCTTTCTCATTATTTCTCACATTTCCAATTATTTCATTTATTTTCTTTCCGTTTCTAAATATATACATATTTCTTCCTTTTCTTCCTTTCTCCAATAATTTCTCACTCATCACGTCTTTCCTGTTCCTTTCTGCCTTGTTCTCCTTCTCCCTTCACAAATCAATACTGTCATCTGGTGTTCCAAGGAGAGAAAGCTGACCTCAGGTCAAGAGCTATTGCTAACTGGTGAAGATGGGGAGAGAGAGGAGGGAGCGAGAGAAAGATGGGGAGAGTGGTGGGGCGAGGAGAGGGAAAGAGGAGGGTAGGGAAAATGACGAGGACGAGGTGGAGGAAGGACAGAACGAATGACGTGGGATAGAAGAGGGCTAGAGGGAGAGGGAGAGGAATTATGCACGTTGAAAGTCATTCTTCAGGCTAACAGGTAAGTTGCAGCGGTAGTTTAGTGTAAGATCGTGGGTGTCGAGGAGGAGAAAGTACAACCTCATGTATCTCTACAACTTCATGTATCTCTTTATATCCAGTTTGTCTCTTTGTCTGCTTGCATGTCTATCCACCTGTCTATCCTCGTGTCCTTCTATTTACCTGTCTATCCGCATGTCTTTCTGTCTGTCTTTCAATTTTTAATCATGCGTACTTTTATTTCCATTCGTTAGTCTTTCCATGTGTGGCTGTCAATGTCTCTTATCACTATCTGTGTATCCATCTGTATTACAAATAAAGAAGCATTTGTAATAAACGACTTTGGGATACTAAGTAAAATATCGTATTTCAGATTTTTATTATATTAAATATATATTATTAATATAAAAAGCATATAATTTGAATAAAAACAATCTAATAATCTGTGTAAAAACCTATTTACACAAAATCACAGTACAAGATAAAAGTCACAAGTAAAATAGAGTATTCGGTGTAGTGTCAAGTCGCTACCATCTTCTAGTGTCACGCAGGACACTACCACACCTTGTCATGATACTTCTTTGTCTTATGGCACGCCTTCACGGGGTCCCCTGACACCCGTTCTCTGTGTCACATGACACGCCCCCGGTGTCACCCGACACGCCTTCTCTTCTGTGTCACACGACACCCTTCTCTCTGTGCCCATAAGACACCTTCCTTGCATCATGAACCCATCTCTAATAAAACCTTTTCACCGCGTTATGACACACATCAAATACACGACTCAACCTGTGTCGTGCCACCGTCACAAACTCTGACTGACTACACCACTAAATACCTGACACCACAGTGTCACACAAGACACCACCTGTTACCAGTGTCACACAAGACACCACCTGTTACCAGTGTCACACAAGACACCACCTGTTACCAGTGTCACACAAGACACCACCTGTTACCAGTGTCACACAAGACACCACCTGTTACCAGTGTCACACAAGACACCACCTGTTACCAGTGTCACACAAGACACCACCTGTTACCAGTGTCACACAAGACACCACCTGTTACCAGTGTCACACAAGACACCACCTGTTACCAGTGTCACACAAGACACCACCTGTTACCAGTGTCACACAAGACACCACCTGTTACCAGTGTCACACAAGACACCACCTGTTACCAGTGTCACACAAGACACCACCTGTTACCAGTGTCACACAAGACACCACCTGTTACCAGTGTCACACAAGACACCACCTGTTACCAGTGTCACACAAGACACCACCTGTTACCAGTGTCACACAAGACACCACCTGTTACCAGTGTCACACAAGACACCACCTGTTACCAGTGTCACACAAGACACCACCTGTTACCAGTGTCACACAAGACACCACCTGTTACCAGTGTCACACAAGACACCACCTGTTACCAGTGTCACACAAGACACCACCTGTTACCAGTGTCACACAAGACACCACCTGTTACCAGTGTCACACAAGACACCACCTGTTACCAGTGTCACACAAGACACCACCTGTTACCAGTGTCACACAAGACACCACCTGTTACCAGTGTCACACAAGACACCACCTGTTACCAGTGTCACACAAGACACCACCTGTTACCAGTGTCACACAAGACACCACCTGTTACCAGTGTCACACAAGACACCACCTGTTACCAGTGTCACACAAGACACCACCTGTTACCAGTGTCACACAAGACACCACCTGTTACCAGTGTCACACAAGACACCACCTGTTACCAGTGTCACACAAGACACCACCTGTTACCAGTGTCACACAAGACACCACCTGTTACCAGTGTCACACAAGACACCACCTGTTACCAGTGTCACACAAGACACCACCTGTTACCAGTGTCACACAAGACACCACCTGTTACCAGTGTCACACAAGACACCACCTGTTACCAGTGTCACACAAGACACCTGTTACCAGTGTCACACAAGCACCTGTTACCAGTGTCACACAGACACCTGTCCAGTGTCAACAAGACACCACCGTTACATGTCCAAAGACACCACTCTGTTACCAGGTGCACATAAGACACATTTAGTCACATCAGGTATGTCGTACAACAGTCCATTGTACATAGTCTCAGAACACAGTCGTAGGTATAGCCAGTGATAGTCTAAGGCTGTCACCAGCACGAAGAGTCAATCTCCAGGTCTGTCTGTTGAACACTCCCAGGTGTATCAGGGAGCTAGTGAACTCTCCAGTGTTGTATAGGGAGAGTCTCGCTGACACTCTCCAGCAGTGTATATGGGAGAGTCTCGTACACTCCCTAGGTGTATCAGGGAGCTGGTGAACTCTCCAGTGTTGTATATGGGAGAGTCTCGTTAGCACTGTAGACCTGTCACCAGCACCACACTGCGAAAGTCTACAACTCTCAAGCAGGTCTGCCTGGCGAACTCCAGTAGTGTATCAGTGAGCTGGTGGACTCTCCAGTGTTGACTAGGGGAGAGTCTCGATGACACTGTCAGTCAAGCCGGCCCGGCAGTCAAACATCAGGTCTGATGACGTAACCCCTTGACTGCCGGCCGGTGAGGTAATTACCTAACTACCATTGTTAGATAGGGGGCCGTAACAATCTGTCTGTCTATATGTATCTGTCACGTATATGAGCGCGTGCGTCCCATCTGGGCGTTGATGTATGTCATTGTGTGCATGAACATGTACACTTATAGGTGTATATGTACATGCACACAATGACATGTACATAGGTGTACATATACATAGGTGTACACCTATAGGTGTACATGTGGGCACTAAAAAAAATAAAACTTTTCTATAGAGTACAGTATACAACTGACAGTTGCGTAACCATATTTACATGCATAAACTATTTTATAGAAAGCACCTTATTATGCAGAGGATTTCGGCAGCCTTTAAAAATTAACTTATAATTACTAGACAATGAGACAAATGTAGTAGTTTATTGGAATGCTGTAGTTTGCCATATCTGACATGTAAATACTGTACCAATTTGGTATGTGAATTATGATATTTTGAGATTAATACATGTTGAAACAGTCTGGTAAACGTGTGTACATCAGTATACCTTTGATATACCTTTGAAGAGTTTCGAGAGTATCTACTCTCTGAGCCCGGCCATGGGCCAGGCTCGTCTGGTGCTTGCCTGGTCAACCAGGCTGTTGCTGCTGGAGGCCCGCTGCCCCACATATCCATCACAGCCTGGTTGATCTGGCACCTGGTGAAGATATTTGTCCAGTTTCCTCTTGAAGGCTTCTACACTGGTTCCAGCCGTGTTTCGGATATCTTCTGGTAAGATGTTGAATAGTCTGGGACCCCGGATGTTAATACAGTGCTCCCGTATTGTCCCCACCGCACCCCTGCTCCTCACTGGGTTTATTTTACACTTTCTCCCATATCTCTCACTCCAGTATGTTGTTATGGCAGTGTGCAGATTTGGGACCAGGCCCTCAAGTACTTTCCATGTATATATTATCATGTATCTCTCTCCTCCGCTCCAATGAGTACATGTTCAAGACTTGAAGGCGTTCCCAATAATTTAGATGTTTCAATGGCTCAATGTGAGCCGTAAACGATCTCTGGATTTGTTCCAGCTCTGCTATTTCTCCTGCCCTGAACGGGGCCGTCAGCACTGAGCAGTATTCTAAGTGAGGGAGCACTAGCGATTTGAATAGTGTCACCATCGGCATTATTTCCTTGTTTTGAAAGTTCTCAATACCCACCCCGTCATCTTCCTGGCTGTTGTGATCTTTGTCTTGTTATGGTCTTTAAACGACAGATCAGCAGACATAATTATTCCCAAGTCCTTTACGTGTTCCTTTCGTTCTATGTGGTGACCCTCTTGCGTTTTGTATATAGTGTTCCTTTGAGTTCTTCATTTTTTCCATACCTAAGCAGCTGAAACTTATCACCATTGAACGTCATGTTGTTCTCCACTGCCCATTGGAAGACCCTGCTTATGTCCTCCTGTAATTTTTCAGTGTCCTCTACCGTAGTGACTTTCATGCTTATTTTAGTGTCATCTGCAAATGATGATACAAAAGTGTGCTGGGTGTTTTTATCTATGTCTGCTATGAGGATGAGAAACAGCAGAGG
>WNWK01001693.1:235000-252500 GCA_009830355.1 Cherax destructor | reverse complement strand
CAGGTACTTCTTGACCTACTGAGAAGCATGAGTATGAAAGGATGTGCGCCTCAATGAAAATCCCCTCGATAGGAGATAGGGAGCAAGAGAGAGAGAGAGAGAGAGAGAGAGAGAGAGAGAGAGAGAGAGAGAGAGAGAGAGAGAGAGAGAGAGAGAGAGAGGGAGGAATTGGGGGGGGGAAGGAATTGAATATGAGTCATTTAATTTTTATGTCAGTGTATGTTTGTCAATTTGTAAAGTCACCGACACGTAAAAACCGCAGTCCAATGTGACCGTCATTGTTTTGTATGGTTTAACAAACGTGTATGTAGAGAGCTCTAGTAGATGAGTTGGATATCTCGCAAGCATGTAGAGAGCTCTAGTAGATGAGTTGGATATCTCGCAAGCATGTAGAGAGCTCTAGTAGATGAGTTGGATATCTCGCAAGCATGTAGAGAGCTCTAGTAAATGAGTTGGATATCTCGCAAGCATGTAGAGAGCTCTAGTAGATGAGTTGGATATCTTGCAAGCATGTAGAGAGCTCTAGTAGATGAGTTGGATATCTCGCAAGCATGTAGAGAGCTCTAGTAGATGAGTTGGATATCTCGCAAGCATGTAGAGAGCTCTAGTAGATGAGTTGGATATCTCGCAAGCATGTAGAGAGCTCTAGTAAATGAGTTGGATATCTCGCAAGCATGTAGAGAGCTCTAGTAGATGAGTTGGATATCTTGCAAGCATGTAGAGAGCTCTAGTAGATGAGTTGGATATCTCGCAAGCATGTAGAGAGCTCTAGTAAATGAGTTGGATATCTCGCAAACATGTAGAGAGCTCTAATAGATGAGTTGGATATCTTGCAAGCATGTAGAGAGCTCTAATAGATGAGTTGGATATCTCGCAAGCATGTAGAGAGCTCTGGTACATTAGTAGGATATCTCGCAAGAACAATTTGATAGCGTGTCTATCTTGTAAATAATTGAATGGTCCAGACGGCATTGCCACTTCTAACAGTGTCTAATACAGAGAGGTTTTAGTTGCGTGCAGGAGACTGTTGGATTGCCTCAAGGTGCACAGAAAATTTAGTTCGTTTGTTTAAATTTACTAATGACTAAAGTAATTGCGATCAGGACAATGGATCAGAGTGCGCCGCTTGTCAGAGTACTGCTAAATACAACTCATAACACAACTTCCGGCTTTCCTCTAACGACGTAAACATCGATTGTGGGTTTGAAAAAAAAAACAAGAATTTTAATTTTAGCTGGTGATTAATATCCATTGACCTCACTGGGGCTACAGCAACGATCACCTGGGAGGGGAGAGGAGGCAACACGAAGTCTGCGGTACTCACAACCATGCTCCGTGACCATACAATATAAAATTTGCTGCCCTAGTGTTTATCACACCATGACAGACGGGAGGGAGGGAGTAGTGGGAAGGTAGGGGAGAGACTATGAGGTAACAGGCAGGACAGAAGAGGAGAGGGAGGGAGGGGATAATGTCCAGGTGTGCGTGCGAGTGTGGATTATTGACTGCACTCGATGGGGTCAATGCACGACTGATTGGTTAAAAGTTGACTGTCTGGTGGACACGAGGGTTCATCATATCCTGCACTGTGCTGTCCTACGCTGTTACAAACCATTATATGTTTACTGCCTTGAAAGAGAATTAAGAGGATAACTAACCTCATATTGCTGTGGATTAGTTAAGATCAATTATTTTTGCATCTCTATAGTACTGTTCCGGCCAAGTGCTCAGGAACAGATCTTTGACTCATGGGGACTCTCAAGCTATTGAGTACCTCATTAGATACCACAATCATCGCCACCTCGGGTTAAGTAAGAATCACTCTTAACACAAAGGCTTCTCGACATGATTTCTCCAAAAGAGAGATGCGTACTAGAGTCATATTAAGTAAGACACGCAAGAGTGGCACTACTTGGGTTTATGAGAAGACATTGATACCTCCAAAAACACAAGAGTGGCACTTCACGAATGTATGGCATGATAGGTGTCCTGTCACATTGTGTCAGTTATTCCAGAAACGAAGGATAAAACTGTAATAGGCAAATTTTAATACCCGTTTTTATTGCTCAAAAATCTTTGTCCTCTGAGTACCAATTTTTCAGTAAATCCGTTACATCCCAGGACACCACAGCCACAAGGTCTCAGTGGATGCTTTGTTTAGGCAGCTTCCCACTTTCCCTTCCGTCCTATCTACATGTATGTGTATTCTGTTCCACTTCAGGGATGGAAGAGTTGCAGCTGTAAGTTGTCATTGGCCCTTCCCTCATCACTAGGAAAATGTGGAGGCCCTGACCTCCACTACAGGCAGTCAGTCAATTTGCACACAATAAATGTTCTATGTGTATCATCTTAGACAATTTCTTTATCCACCGCACATTGAAAAATTATGAGCACTTTACAAAATTGGGTAGAATTTCGTGCAAATAGGTAGTGATGACTCAATGCTGAAATAGCCAAGGATACTGATAGTGTCAAAGATGTGTCGGCTATCTGGACTGAAAGGTACTGTCCGCTTTATGGAATATGTTCATTTACAGGATGAGTGACAGTGACCAATAAACTCGTCAAAATTCTTATTAATCAAGCTCACAGACAGTATAATATTGCTTTTTTTCACTCATCTGGAGAGTGGATGTGTTGGTGACATGCACTTCTCATGCTCTCACAGTTTTTGTTACTGGTGTGAGTTGCAACCTTGTGTTTCGTTATGACGTGGAACAATCCTGCGTCCCTGGCTGCTCATGGCACAAACCTCGGGTTTTTTTTCAGACCTTTAGGTGTGTTTTGTGTGCCACGGTTGGCTTGTTCTTTCTATCTGGGTCTGTTGAATAACCGTATATCCTCCTTCATGATTCTGTACTGCTATACACGCATTGAATTTCACCTCTGATGTTCATTTTCATTTCCCTCTCTTCCACAAATAAATTTTTGACAATTTCTATTCATTTTCTGCCTTTTCTTTCATTTTCTTCATAAGCGCTATTTTGTTTCTGAAACAAAACTGAAATATCTCTCTTGACACGGGTCTCGAGTCACACAATGACCTGTGCTGTGGAGCTTTTGTTCATTTGATAGAGGCTTTTCCCTGGCTTATCAGTGTACCACGCAAACAATTATTTGTATCACATAAGATGTGATAATAGGTTTTGGAATCCTTTAAAAAGAAAAAAAAAAACGCACAGTACCGAGTCAGAATAATACACACACCGACACATACTGTAAAAGACATGAAGAATGAATGCAAGATAAAATGTGAGAGTGGAAGTAATATAGATACATAGCACAGAAATTCACAGAAATCATACACACACACACTTCGAAGACATGCGACAAAATGTATTATAGAACTGAAGAGCATTAGTTATGAAGGGAGACTAGTCAATGGTAATGCCCTCGATGGGAGGGGGAAAAGTGGGGAAGAGAGAGAGGAAGGGTGGGGGGAGGAGATATAGTAACTACATAAAAATTTATGAAAATGCGTCAAAAGAGGAGGGAGGGTTTCTAGATACCTCCAAAAGGGAGAACAAGAAGCTACAATTTTCGATTAAATAAGAAACAATTTGGAAAGCATACTGGGAAAAAAATCTGCACAGTCAGATGACTGGAATCAAATTAGAGAAGTATTGTACCAAAACAACATTTTAAAAACGTAAAATAAATTTGATATCAGAAGGTGGGACACACAGGTATAAGCTCTACACCCCTAACTATGCAATACAATCTCAAACAGGCGATCTTAACAATGCAACACAAGTCACATGGGATGGAAATCTTTAGCTCTAGATCTTTCGCTCTCTCCTGCGTCCTCAGGAGCTATGCAATGCACAAGAGTGCAAAAGATCTAGAGCTAAAGATTTCCATCCCCATGTGGCTTGTTCTGCAACCTCTAACTATGCACAGGTAAGTGTACATACTAGTGATGGGACGATACTAATTTTTTGCCAATACCGATACCTAATTTTCGACCGCTACCGATACTTTCCTATATTTAATTTTTACTTTTTAAATTATAATGACTATGTTCAATATATAAGTGAATTCTTATTGCACAATGGGTATTAAATAACACAGGAAGGTTAATATTTAAAGGACCCCAATGGAAATAAGTCACTCTGTCTGACTTTTTTGGGTTATCCTAGGTTCTCTACACATATGCTGCTATGTATGATAATGTATGTAAATGTATTTGTGTATACCTGAATAAACTTACTTACTTAATATTAAATAGCAAAATTTATCTAAGATAATAATGTCGGGCGTTGACCCCCGAAACCCTCTGCAGGTATACTCCAGGTATACTCATTACTTGGTCTGTCTTAATTACTGGTTGTCAAAGGCACTTGTCGATAGTGAATGTGTTTGTTTACTCACATGGGCGCACGTGCGTGCGTGTGTGTGAGAGAGAGTAGTGTTAACGTTGATATTTTTAATCACACATGTAATATTAATATCTTAAAAGTATCGGCCGTTTTTTACCGATACCGATACAGTAAAATTGACCAATATCGATCCTTTGGCACATCCCTAGTACAGACACCTGGGTAGGACAAGACGGCCGTGACCCAGTTGATAAATAGGTCAAGCGGGAGATATAGAGACCCCTGACCAGTGGCATGAAACTGTGACCGTCTCTCACTCCTCTTCTCAAAACATGCAGCCCATGGAAAGAAACAGTCGCAACTCCGACTGTTTAGACAGGATTAGTCAATGGATTGATCATGAAAGAATTTTACCCACATCTTAACATCAAAGTTCCTGATTTACGTCGTGCGTGTACAGCCACAAGTGTAGCACTGTACACTGGTGATGTAACACAGCCACAAGTGTAGCACTGTACACTGGTGATGTAACACAGCCACAAGTGTAGCACTGTACACTGGTGATGTAACACAGCCACAAGTGTACACTGCTAACACTGCACTGAGGTGATGTAACACAGCCACAAGTGTAGCACTGTACACTGGTGATGTAACAGCCACAAGTGTAGCACTGTACACTGGTGATGTAACACAGCCACAAGTGTAACACTGTACACTGGTCATGTAACACAGCCACAAGTGTAGCACTGTACACTGGTCATGTAACACAGCTACAAGTGTAGCACTGTACACTGGTGATGTAACAGCCACAAGTGTAGCACTGTACACTGGTGATGTAACACAGCCACAAGTGTAGCACTGTACACTGGTGATGTAACACAGCCACAAGTGTAACACTGTACACTGGTGATGTAACACAGCCACAAGTGTAACACTGTACACTGGTGATGTAACACAGCCACAAGTGTAGCACTGTACACTGGTGATGTAACACAGCCACAAGTGTAGCACTGTACACTGGTGATGTAACACAGCCACAAGTGTAGCACTGTACACTGGTGATGTAACACAGCCACAAGTGTAGCACTGTCACGAACACCTGAGTGATGTAACACAGCCACAAGTGTAGCACTGTACACTGGTGATGTAACACAGCCACAAGTGTAGCACTGTACACTGGTGATGTAACACAGCCACAAGTGTAGCACTGTACACTGGTGATGTAACAGTCACAAGTGTAGCACTGTACACTGGTGATGTAACACAGCCACAAGTGTAACACTGTACACTGGTCATGTAACACAGCCACAAGTGTAACACTGTACACTGGTGATGTAACACAGCTACAAGTGTAACACTGTACACTGGTGATGTAACACAGCCACAAGTGTAGCACTGTACACTGGTGATGTAACACAGCCACAAGTGTAGCACTGTACACTGGTGATGTAACACAGCCACAAGTGTAACACTGTACACTGGTGATGTAACACAGCCACAAGTGTAGCACTGTACACTGGTGATGTAACACAACCACAAGTGTAGCACTGTACACTGGTGATGTAACACAGCCACAAGTGTAGCACTGTACACTGGTGATGTAACAGCCACAAGTGTAACACTGTACACTGGTGATGTAACACAGCCACAAGTGTAGCACTGTACACTGGTGATGTAACACAGCCACAAGTGTAACACTGTACACTGGTGATGTAACAGTCACAAGTGTAACACTGTACACTGGTGATGTAACACAGCCACAAGTGTAGCACTGTACACTGGTGATGTAACAGTCACAAGTGTAACACTGTACACTGGTGATGTAACACAGCTACAAGTGTAGCACTGTACACTGGTGATGTAACAGTCACAAGTGTAACACTGTACACTGGTGATGAACACAGCTACAAGTGTAACACTGTACACTGGTGATGTAACAGTCACAAGTGTAACACTGTACACTGGTGATGTAACACAGCTACAAGTGTAGCACTGTACACTGGTGATGTAACAGTCACAAGTGTAACACTGTACACTGGTGATGTAACACAGCTACAAGTGTAGCACTGTACACTGGTGATGTAACAGTCACAAGTGTAACACTGTACACTGGTGATGTAACACAGCTACAAGTGTAGCACTGTACACTGGTGATGTAACACAGCCACAAGTGTAGCACTGTACACTGGTGATGTAACACAGCCACAAGTGTAACACTGTACACTGGTGATGTAACACAGCCACAAGTGTAGCACTGTACACTGGTGATGTAACACAGCCACAAGTGTAGCACTGTACACTGGTGATGTAACACAGCCACAAGTGTAACACTGTACACTGGTGATGTAACACAGCCACAAGTGTAGCACTGTACACTGGTGATGTAACACAGCCACAAGTGTAGCACTGTACACTGGTGATGTAACACAGCCACAAGTGTAGCACTGTACACTGGTGATGTAACACAGCCACAAGTGTAGCACTGTACACTGGTGATGTAACACAGCCACAAGTGTAGCACTGTACACTGGTCATGTAACACAGCCATACAAGTAGTACAGCACTACACTGTACACTGGTCATGTAACACAGCCTACAAGTGTAGCACTGTACACTGGTGATGTAACACAGCACAAGTGTAACACTGTACACTGGTGATGTAACACAGCCACAAGTGTAACACTGTACACTGGTGATGTAACACAGTCACAAGTGTAACACTGTACACTGGTGATGTAACACAGCCACAAGTGTAACACTGTACACTGGTCATGTAACACAGCCACAAGGAACTGTACACTGTTGTACACAGTTGATGTAACTGGTAACCACAAAGTGTAGCACTGTACACTGGTGATGTAACACAGCCACAAGTGTAGCACTGTACACTGGTGATGTAACAGTCACAAGTGTAGCACTGTACACTGGTGATGTAACACAGCCTGGTAAAGTATTTCAACCATTCCTGGAATGTGTTTCTCCTTACGTGTCCTCAGCAACACGTGTTACCTCAGTACCCCCCCACGCGACCCTTCCCCCCCTCCTTCCTTACCTCAACACCACTTTTCCCTCAAACCACCTCCCCTACACCACCTCCCCCACACCACTATCAACTCCCACACTGCCTCCACCCAACACACACCATTCCACTCTATGGCCAGCTCACTCCTCTTCCCCACCTCCTGTCCCCACTTCATTGACTACTACTTCCCCCAAACTCTCCCCTCATACCTGGTAAGATTTGCTCCCTCCTGGTGAAGGTATCGACCAGGTGTTGAAGGTAATTAGAGTGCACCAAGAATTCAAGCATTGCCACCTAATTCAGTGGAGTAGCGAATAATGGTGGGGGTGGGGGGTTAGGTGGAGGTTGGGGTGAGGTGGGGGTGGGTGAGGTGGGGATGAGGTGAGGTGGGGGCAGGGGTGAGGTGGGGGCAGGGGTGAGGTGGGGGCAGGGGTGAGGTGGGGGCAGGGGTGAGGTGGAGCAATGGTCAAGTGGGGATGAGGGTGAGGGTAAGGGTTCAGGTGGGGGTTAGGGGTCAGGTGGAGGTAGAGGTCAGGTGGGGGCTAGAGGTCAGGTGGAGGTAGAGGTCAGGTGGAGGTAGAGGTCAGGTGAGGGTAGAGGTCAGGTGAGGGTAGAGGTCAGATGGGGTTAGGTGGAAGTAGGGGAGAGGTGGGGCAAGGGTCAAGTGGGGATGAGGGTAAGGGTTCAGGTGGGGTTAAGGGCAAGGTGAGGGTAGGGGGTCAATAAAGATGAGAGATTAGATTGGTCAATAAAGATGAGAAGTGAGACTGGTCAATAAAGATGAGAGAGTGAGATTGGTCAATAAGGATCAAAGAAGTGAGACTGGTCAATAAAAAGGTTCACATTGGAATACCATGATCAGAAACATGTGTATCCTCTATATTATACTTCAACGTCACAATAAACTTTCTAAATGGAATCATATTGTCCTGAGTAATAACGTCACTGGCAGCCAAATAAACCACTTTTATTTCTGTTCAATCTTTATTACTCATAACATTTAATCGATTTGATATTCGAAGGTGAGATTAACGTGTCCTGGTATAGCAATATGGTTGTTGGTGGTCTGTGGTTGTTGTTTTGCTATGGTGGGTGGGTGGGTTTTAGGGTAGTGGCGGCGGTGGTGGCAGCAGTGGCGTCGCCCGTGGTATTAGCCACAAAGGGTGGTAGGGTCTGGTAGGAGAGATTGGCATGGTTCGTGCAGACTGGTCATTACAAGCCTCGTGAGCTGAGCTGCACAGTTGTTGGTGAGTGATGCTGGTGTGTTGCTCACACAGTACACAGTTGTTGGTGAATGATGTGTCAAGATAATCTTAACATCACATGCCTCAACTAACACAGATAGGAAATACTCTATTAGCCTATCACGCATTCAGGCAAGGCTATTATTTTTGTATTTCCTAAAAACAAAATCAGTAATAAAGATACATTAACATGGTAATATTCTCTGATTTACCGATATTTAATTTGTAATAAACTTAATATTAATAATATTTTCACGTTCGAATCATTTCTTACAAAATAATATATCTTCTGGGATAATATATTTTTCAGGAGATAATATTTTAACAATGATGGGTAATATTTTCTGCCTTCCCGCTGTTTATCATCTCAGGAAAGGTTTAATATCGTGATCAGCTTAAATAATATCTGAGGCTTCGTTCCTGCTGTCTGACCTGGAGTTCACAAACTCTTTGTAAACATAAGAACAGAGAAGCACTGCAGCAGCCCTGATAGCCTCTGCCTGGCAGGCCTTACCTGGAGGTTGTTCCAGGGGGTCAACGCCCCCGAGGCCAGGTCCTCGACCAGGCCTTTCAGAATGAGGCCTTACCCACGAGAGTTATGGTAGACAGTGAGAATGGGTACATACACCATAAAAAAATTTGTTCCTTCTTTCTCAGACTGATTCTCATTATTTTCTTAATAATAGGTTAGTTTCTCATCCCTGCCTCTTTCCTTCCCTGTCACTTTAATTCCGTCTGGCTCGCGTAACTTGCACTTGCGTCACTCCTGTAATTCCCGTAACATCGACCAGTTCACATTCCTGCATTTAAACTGGCGGGAGGTATGTTAAACAGACCAGGGCAAGAAACACGTGTCTCCGAGACCAGGACCGGCGAGCTACATGATATCTAGCAGACCAGGGCAAGATAGGTGTGTTTTCTAAATCAAGGAAAGAGAGGTACATGTGGTCTCACAGACCAAGATAGCAGAGGTACACTTCACTACACAGGAACATCTTTGTTGATTGTGGACTAAATGACTAGCAAATCGCTTAAGGCTATTATTACTTTGACGTGGTTAGAACTTCTTTGACTGAATAGCTCACTAGACTGTTACACCTTCAGAACTGCACTGACTGTTAACCAAACTGTTCACAAGATGAACATTACTTGTATTATGCTGTTAGAAAAAAACATTAAGGGCAGGTTATAATTGTTCTGAATGAGTACTTCAACATATTTGAACAAGGTTAGAATTATGGAGAAACATGTTAAATCTGTACAGACTCGGACAAGGTTAAAAATGTTTTGTCAGTATAACAGGGTAACGCTGGAAGCGTTCTGATTGCCTAGTTCTAAAGAGTAGAACAGTTGGAACATTCTAATAACTTGTCTTGTTTTAGCTCTGTACGTAGATGAAAGATATATAAGTTGTAAATGGTATGGTGATTCCGACGAACTGTGGAAAAAAACATGTACAGTTCAGGACATTTATTAAAGGAAACGTTTCGCCACGAGTGTCTTCTTCAGTCCCTAAGATATATAATATACATTTGATTATGGTCTCCTTATTATTTTTTACTTGGTACTGCAACCTTGTGTTAGAGAACAATAATAATAAATAATAAGAATAATAATGTAATGGTGATCACTATCGTATAGTTGTGTAGCATTGAGGTTGATGCGCAGGGGTGAGTGGTCAGGTCATCCCGAACATTTTACACCAGGTCAAACCCATTATCGTAATATCCACAATTACTATAATCATCCCATCATGAAAGTATGTGAGCAATGTTCCTTGTCTAGAACACCATTCATTCGTCGCTGTGTGTGTGTGTGTGTACTTTACCTGTGTATTTTTGCTTCTCTGTCTGTCTCTCTATTTTTCCTGTCTCTCTGTCAGATAAATATTTCTTAATATAATCTCGCCTCATTATCCCACAAATGAGACAGAATAAGAGAAACAAACACACACATCAAGATACTTAGGGGCCTAACCTAATTTTCTGATCTAGTCTTATTTCTTAGTAAACCAACTGTAAACACCTCCCGGTCTTTCATCATACCTCCCACACTGAAGTTAATCTAAAATGTTTACCTTCCATAAATAACAAAAAAGAGGCACAATACCGTGACTGGAACAATACACAAATAACCCTCATATAGAAGAGGAGCTTACGACGAGGTTTCAGTCCGACTTGGACCAGTTACAAATGTTAGTGTGACTTTGTAAATGGTCCAAGTCGGACCGAAACGTCGTAGTAAGCTCCTCTCTTCTATATGCGTGTTATTTTTGTGTATATTTACCTTCCATATTTACCTATCTACTAGGCGGGTTTATCTTCCCACTAGGCGGGTTTATCTTCCCACTAGGCGGGTTTATCTTCCCACTAGGCGGGTTTATCTTCCCACTAGGTGGGTTTAGCTTCTCACTAGGTGGGTTTAGCTTCTCACTAGGTGGGTTTACCCACTCACATTGCGATTTACCTACCCACAAAGTGGGTTTACCTATCCTCGAAAGGAGAATAGGTAAACCCACTTTGTGGGATAGGTAAACTCGCAATGTGAGTGGGTAAACCCACCTAGTGAGAAGCTAAACCCACCTAGTGGATAGGTAAACCTATCTAGTGGATAGGTGCACCTATCTAAAAAGTTATAAAATATAAAAATATTAAATGTTAGCTTTACTGATACTTTATTCTATTATTATTATTATTATTATTATTAAATTCCTAAGGAAGCGCTAAACCAGTTATAATACACCCGATTTATGGGAGGGAAGCAGGTTTGATACGAGGAAATAGAAAGTAGTTTCAAATCCTTGGATCAAGAACCCTTCACCAACATGAAGGCACTAACTACCCTTGAAGGGAATGGTTCAGTTGACTCCCTGTGTCTCAAGACAGACATTCTGAGTTACCGTCTTACACATTCCTTTAGGAACTTGTAATATAAGTGATTGGCGAAATCGCAATGACACGATTATAAACACCTCGCCGAGCGGAGGGTTCGAACCCATGGCTTTGAAAGAACTTGAGCTAGAGCATGCCACAGCCATGTGGGATTCCTCTGTAGAGACCAATACTTGTGGTGATAGTGGGGACCATGTGTGTATAGGAACACACGCAGCTGGGTGAATCTTATTAGGCCGACATGATACAATAGATAACACACTGGCTTGCTAGTTTTAGCATTGACTTGTCATGGGTTCAAACCCTTCGTTCGGTGAGCTGTATAATGCTAAACTTGACGAATCACATCTTGCCGATTACTACACTCAAGAGCACAACAAACAAAAATCATCATAGAGGCTGAGAAAGACGAGAGAAATCTCTCAAACATGCGCCGTATATGTACCTGGTTGTTGTTAATGCAGCTTCACGTCTAATATGGCTGACTCAGTAACCACTTGATGTTCTTGTTCTTAATTAAATTTGTAACATATCCTCAATCAAAACACTCTTAAGTGTTTTGCCGACAGGACCAGCGAATACGCGTCTGAACTTCTATGGTGTTACGGGTGATAGTGTTACATGCGTCGCTGATAACCTCCAGCAAATGTGAAGAAACACACTGATTTTTTTCCGCCAAGACCAACGCCTTAAGTGACCCCCCACACACACACACACAAAAGAGAGAGAGAGAGAGAGAGAGAGAGAGAGAGAGAGAGAGAGAGAGAGAGAGAGAGAGAGAGAGAGAGAGAGAGACATCGGAGCTCCTTGCCAACCACTCCACGGGCCCTCGTCTATCCCGTGACCCGTTGATTCCAAGCTTATACCCAGAGGGTGTTTCGGTGGTCAACGCCCCAGGACTATGAATCAGGGCCAGATCAACGAGGCTGTTACTGCTGGCCTCACGCAAACCGACGTACGAACCACAGCCCGGCTGGTCAGGTACTGACTTTAGGCGCCTGTCCAACAAGATCTTGAAGACAGCCAGGGGTCTATTGGTGATCCCCCTGGTGTATACTGGAAGGCAGATGGAACAATCTTGGGCCTCTGACACTTAGTGCTGTCTCTTAGCGTACTCATGGTGCCCTTGCTTTTCACTGGGGATATGTTGCACCGCCTGCCAAGTGATTTCCATGTGTAGATTTGGGACTAATCCCTGTAGGATTTTTCCAAGTGTATATTATCATGTATCTTTCTCACCCGCCTTCCAAGGAGTACAGGTCAAGGGACTTCAACCATTCCCAGTAATTTAGAGGCTTTATTGTACTTATACATGAAGTGAAAGTTCTCTGTATATTCTCCAGGTCTGCAATTTCGCCTGCCTTGAAAGGGGCCGTTAGTGTACAGCAATACTCTAGCCTAGAGAGAACAACCAGATATGGTAGAGACATTATGTGATCTATGAAAGTGAGATTCTCTGCCATTATCACTCTCAGGTCCTTCATATTAGTTTTTCGATCTATTTGTGTGGTTGGAATTCGTTTTATACTCCGATCCAGTTTTTATTTACTTGAGTTTTCCATAGCGGAGTAACTGAAATTTGTCTTCATTGAATTTCATTTAAAGATTTCGTTAATGGTCGCTTGGAGATTTGCAGTGTCCTCAGTAGATGACATTGTCATCCAAATTCTGGTATCGTCACGGTATTGTGGCTTACATCTCTGTATATGTGAGATATGAGGACTTTACTGTTTACTTACTTTTCGTGTTCTATTTATTAGGAAGTTATAGATCCATCTACACACTTTTCTTGTTATTCCTTTATCACGCATTTTATGTGCTGTTACACCATGATCGCCCTTGTGGAAGGAATTTGCAAAGTGTGTATACTACATCTGCATTTTGTGTCCTCCAGTGCATCCAAGACCATGTCTTAGTGGTCCAGTAATTGTGAGAAGCAGCAGCGACCTGCTCTAAACCAATATGCCCTGGGTTGTGCAAATGATGGGTATCCAAGTTTGCCCCGGTGGCCTGGTGGCTAAAGCTCTCGCTTCACACACGGAGGGCCCGGGTTCGATTCCCGACGGAGTGGAAACATTTCGACGTGTTTCCTTACACCTGTTGTCATGTTCACCTAGCAGCAAATAGGTACCTGGGTGTTAGTCGACTGGTGTAGGTCGCATCCTGGGGGACAAGATTGAGGACCCCAATGGAAATAAGACAGACAGTCCTCGATGACGCACTGACTTTCTTGGGTTATCCTGGGTGGCTAACCCTCCGGGGTGAAAAATCCAAAGAAAATCTTATCTTATATCTTTATCTTATTAGAACCCGTTTAATGATTTTTATGATGTGGGGCGTTAGTACTATCGGTCTGTAATTATTTACAATTGCTTTACTGCCACATTTGTGGAGTGGGGCTATATCCATTGTTTTTAGTGACTGTGAGATGACCCTGTGTATATGCTCCCTCTCCCGTGAAAGGGGGTTCTTGTAGTTCTTGATGAATACGAAGTTTCACGATTCTGGGCTTGGGGCAGAGTGCATGAGAATGTCATTTATTACTTTTTCAAAGTAGTATCAGAAATAAATTGTAAAATGGCCACTGTCATTTATTTCCTTGAAGGAAGAGATAGTGCTAATCCGTAAGATCTTGTTCTATAAGGTTTGTTTGGATTTTTAACCCGGAGGGTTAGCCACCCAGGATAACCCAAGTGGGTCTCCGAGGACTGTCTGTCTTATTGCCAATGGGGTTCTTCAATCTTGTCCCCCAGGATGCGAGCCACAACAATCGACTAACATCCAATTACCTACTTACTGCTAGGTGAACAAGGACAACAGGTGTAAGGAAACATGCCCAACATTTCCACCCAAGCCGGGGATTGAACCACGGACACTCAGTCCGTGGGACTAACCCAGTGCGCTCGACATGTTTTAAAAACAAAAGGTTTCTATTACAATAACGTGAAATTATGTCGAAGAGAGAGAGAGAGGATATGATGTAGGACGCGAGCGCGTACTGGAAACCCAATTCTGGCACAACTGCCCATCAAGGCTGGTGATTTATCTCTCCTGGGTTTTCACAGAGAAGTAAGTTGCTTCCCTTATTCTGGATACTTGGAACGCGATAACGTATGAACGGAAATGTGCGTAATATATGTGTATTGTGTAGCTGTAGTGTTATGTCTACAATTCTAAAACAGCATCATAAAGTGACAGCCAATATGACGGTGTAAAAGTGTTGTGTAGGTCACCCGTGTCCCTGCCCAGCCTCCGTTAGCCAGGTGCTCCACCCTGCAGCCCTCACTCCTCTCCACTAATGTGTCGTTCACCATAATACACTCTCTGTAGTGTGTTTACATGTGACGTCTCGGGGTAGGGGTCGAAATGCTGTCAGTCAAATGTGTGCCATTGATGCTGATATCGTAAGAAATGCTGAAGACGGAATAACATAAGTATAGCTCTCCTCCTATAGCTTGAAATACGTAATAGTTGATTGGTAGATTGGATTGGATTGGCTCGCTCTCGCTCTCGCTCTCGCTCTCTCTCTCTCTCTCTCTCTCTCTCTCTCTCTCTCTCATAATGTGTGTATGTGGGGGGGGGGGATTATATATCTCTTGTGGAGGCTAGTACACCAAACGTGGAGTAGAATGAAATTTGCTCTGAGGCACCCACACCATTGTATGTCCTCGGATCACTGTATAACATCTAGCTCTGCTTGGTGCGTGATCTTTGTAGGATTTTGTGGTCCTGTGGGTTAGAGCGTCGTGTGATTTTCGCTCACCATGAGGCTGGCCAAAACAACATGGGTTCGAGCCCTCGGCTAGTCGCAGTGTTGTTATTGATTAAATACACACACACACATATGTACATACACATATATTACACAAATCAAATTTACAGGTTAGCTGTTATCCTACTTCAGCTCATTTCAAAGCCCAGCCCTATCTAAGAAGATATACTACCACTCCCCAGGATGCTACCCACAACAGTTGACTAACACCCAAGTACCTACATACTGCTAGGTGAACAGAGGCAACAGGTGTAAGGAAACATTTCCAACGTTTCCACCCTTGTCGGGATCGAACCACGAACATTCAGGATGTGAGCTCAAGGCGCTGCCAACCGAGCCACGGAATACCCAAACATACATACATATTATAGAGAGGTACGCCCTTTAAAAATGACCGGGGACCCACAACCTCAGAGAACAGAATAAACATACTTCAGGGAAGACTCAGGAGGCAACAGTTCAATGAGGTGCATAGACTCGAAGACTCTACCACTGAAAACTTCTTTCACCACTTCTCTCCAACCTTTCCAGGAACGACCCCTACCCATTCTTCGGTCCACCCCTGACATATACGCCCTCTTAGTCAGCCTGTTCTGCTCCACCCTTTCTAAATAACGAAACCATCTCTACTCCCTGATTCAACTCATCAGCTCATCAGCTGTAGATTCATATGCCGATACATCCACTCCCAAATATTTCAGTACATTTACTTCCTCCAATCTGATGACGAATCTTTTATTTTCTAGACTTTTTCTTACTCTCATCACCTTGTTCTTTCTATGTTCACTTTCAGCCTCCTTATTTTACGCTCCCTCGTGAACTCACTAGTTTCCTCATTATCATCAGCATTTAGTATGCTCTTGTATCTACTATGTGTTTTTTTTTAAATCTTTGCAGTAAAAAGCGATATAATTGCAGCAAAAATGTGATATAATTCCATTATGGAATAAAAAAAATTTGCATTATTTTCCACAGATAACGGAACAGCAAGAAACCGACGCATGGACAGTAGACGAGAGCGTCGATCAAGACACCCATGAAGTTTTAATCCGTTCCAAAAGACAGGAGCCGGAAGATCCAGGTAGTAGTTTGTGGATTTGCTATGGAGTGAGTCAGTCACAATGCCGCTTCTTGTAACTAATGCTTGGAACTAAGTAATCGAGACTTATTAAGTGACATGGGCAAGTCTTCTTACACTAACTACCTATGTTCACCTAGCAGTTGGGTTATCATATGTCCAAATAAACTATTTCGCCTGACGAATAGCGATTTTTGCTTTGTTATGCAGATGGTAGTGTCAGAATTTGGCGAAATTTTTTGGGGATGTGGTGGAACGGGAGAATGTGAGTATGAATGTGCAGCAACTGCAGTGTTCCTTCTTTCTTATGTTGTTAAGTGAGTAATACTATCATGTCAATAAGAAGCAGAATCTCTAAATATTTTTAAAACCTTGTTGCGTCCATGCCACGAAGAATTCAGGCTGTTTTGGGACGAAAATGGGCCCTACCCAGTACTAGAAAGGTGTATCTAATAAGGTGGACGCTGTGTGTGTGTGTGTGAGAGAGAGAGAGAGAGAGAGAGAGAGAGAGAGAGAGAGAGAGAGAGAGAGAGAGAGAGAGAGAGAGAGAGAGAGAGAGAGAGAGAATAGTCTACTCTAGAATCAGAATCCTCCGGGTTGACTCCTTCACCTATACAGCCCAGCTATAGTACTGCTCTCTGTCCTGTTCTGTCTTGGCAGTATTGTTTCTCAGGAGAAAGCTGAGAACAAAATCTGACCTGGGTCTTAGTTATAAGATGATTTAGGTAGAGGAGCGTTTGGTCATTTTATCCCAACCACTAATATTTTCAGCGGCTGCTGTTGGTGATGCGATTTATTTTTAAAAGTATGAAGAGTTAGTGGTGCCAGCCCAGTCACTGATAAAATGCAACATTAAAAAAAAAGGCATAATTAGTTGTTAAACTTCTTATACAATAATTAATTTGGCTGACTCAAACTGGCGCCAAACGCATTGTTGAGAAATTAGGTAACCAAAAAAAAAAAAAAAAAGAAGAAAAAAATGCATCTTGGGATGAATGGCTTGGCTAGTTTAAAAAATTCTTCACTTTGTGTTGCACGTTAAATCTTTTTGATGTAATTTAGTTTGCTTAATTTAGAAAATAGTTATATCGTTCCTCATATATTTATTATTATATATATATATATATATATATATATATATATAACAACCACGGGGGAGTTGAATAATAGCTTT
>WNWK01001693.1:210000-227500 GCA_009830355.1 Cherax destructor | reverse complement strand
CTGCTTTACACTGGTGCGGAAGAGCCACACAAACCAAAACAAAAAACAAAAAAAACAAAAACAGAAAAAATGTAATGAAAATGTGTTTTAAGACTGTATGAAAATTTCTGTTATATTATGCATATGTATAATGATTTTACGTTAAGAAAAAATAGTTTTGTCAATACATGAACCACACTTAATATTCATGCATAATATAATACATATGATTGTTGGGTAATATAAGTGGTTCTTCAACCTTAAATAGTCAAAATATTAATCATAAAAATTCCATAAACCTTACGTGGTAGAGACTAAACAAGGTCAGATTCGTGATCAGCGCATCAAACTTAGATTAAAACAAAATCAAATTTCTGAGCTGGATAAAAAAGTCAAATTCTGTTGGCTAGTGTAATTAATCTCTGTAAAAACCGCACCTTGATTACATACCATGAAACATCAGAAAGAAAATAGATCTCAAGTCTTCACACATTATTAACTATGATTGAACTTTTGAGGCTGAGAGAGAATTTACACTCACGGCAGACACAACCAACCTGTATGTTATTGCAAGTAAGAACTTTACTGCAACAAAGATATTATATGTGTGATGCTGTCTCCGAGGATCACTGCCCTCGCCATCCAGTCTCAAACCAAGCTTCCTAAACTGAAAAGGACATATTACAGGAATAATTACTATTAAGAAACATACAGGAAAGTAAAGGTAGGTGTACACTGAATGAAAGTAGAAGTTTATAAGATTAACCTGCCATGTTACAAATTCATGAGATTACTAGGTAGACTAGCAATTGCCAGTATAAAACATTTAATGGGCTTCCATTTACACTCATATGACAGGAGCATCGTAGTACCTTCCGAGATAAATGCTGTCTTCCAACTTACTACCTATTAGATTGAGGCCAAAGGAGATAAAAAACAAAAGGGAAGTTTCTAAGTGACAAAAGCAGAAAATATAGTGAAAGCACATTAGCATTTGTTTACCAGCGGACTGACAGAAAGCTTCATAACCAGTTACCACAACTAATGAAGAAAAGACGAGTCGAAAACAAACTTTAATTGTGGCAATTCTCGAGACGTTGTCCCAATAAAAGCTTGTTTTGCATCTGTCACTTTTCTTCATAACTTTCGGTATTTCGCCATTCTATATCACAAATATTTTGTGCTTTAAACTTTGACGTTGTTGGGATAAGAAAAAATATTGAACTACAGAATGGCTTCATCCCTAAAACCAGATTTGAATATTTCGCAGAGTATTAATAAAATGTAATGAATCGATAATAAACAGTATTTTAGAACAATGATTTTTAAAGACAAAACCAGTTATGAAGATACACTACAGGAATGATGAAAAAAAATTAAGCGATAATATAATGGTGGACCGCAGATCATGGCCCACCATATATCATGGTCTACCCACGATGGTCCACCCACCAGTCAGGACCACAGACTATAAGTAAAAGAAATATTAAATAGCTGACGTTTATTCTCAGAATTAATACTGGATTCAGCATTAAATCTACATCATTTCCGATTCCTTTGTAGAGTTATTTTCTTCAAGACCCTAAACTGAAGGATGAAAATAGCAGTTTATAATTGACAAGACCTAAATACTTGTAAATATTTTATCCAGATAAGCAGACAACGGTGCGATTTATTCATTGTTACCACAGATTTCTCTTGAATAGTTTTTCACTTTCTTCGACACACTGGATTTTATCCTTCGCATTTTGTTATTCAAATTTTAATACTTCGAATGCACTAGGTATTGTTGAGGGTTGATGAAGCGGCGCTAATATCTTTCTTCCGGCAGACACGTGTGATTTCAGCACCAGTCCGACTATTTCGCTGTGTAAGTGGACCAACCTGAAGGTGACACAGCTTCAGTGGCAGGCATCCAGCGGCCAGAATGCTTTCTGGTTAGGCGGCCCACAGGAGGATGTTTCTTATGGTGACACCCTGGGTGAGTATGGTCAAAGAAACCTTGCAAAGAAAAACGTAAAATGTATGTATACAATACAATAAAAAAAACACTAAGCACCTTGTCCTAAATTTTGAAATTGTCCAGGGATTATTTCTACTGCCCTCGTTTGCAACCCTCTACAAATGACATACCTAACCATAGCTACCAAAATTCATTTGCAATCTCTTGCGCCGATGACATCATGCAACTAACCACAGCACTCTAAAGAAAAAAAATAAAGCCAGCGGAAGGCCTCGGTCAGATAACCAAAAGCTCCAGTTCGGGTCGTCATATGACAAGACCCGTGACAGGAAACAATTGTCCTGTTTCCTGACATAATCAACAGACATCTTTACACAATGGAAAATAGGAAACTGACCAAATCACACAATGGTGTATCCCAGCATTCAACAATAAAACAATATATTCATTACTGTACAATGTTTCTCGCCTATACGGCAGCAAGAAATTATTTCTTACACTACACAGGCTGAGCAAAGTTATGCAAGTGTGAAAATTTTCTTGGCATGCGGCATTCGTAGAGATTGTATATAATTTTATACAATAACAATACAAAACATATATACATTATATATATATATATATATATATATATATATATATATATATATATATATATATATATATATATATATATATATATATATTATATATAATATATATGTCGTGCCGAATAGGTAAAACTTGCTATTTTGGCTTAAATAGCAACGCTCTTCTTGCCGAATAAGGCAAGCGAAAATCTGTGTATCCAATAATTTCCGAAAATCATTCTGAACCTAATGAAAAAATATATTTCATTGTGTTTGTTTATTATTAAATTATTGTAAACTTATCTAAAATATATTTATTTGGATTAGGCTAAATTAAATTGCGCTTGTTATAATAAGGTTAGGTAAGTTCTCTAAGGTTCCTTTGGTACAAAATTATTATTTTTTACATTAACATAAATAAAAATATGTATCATTAAAAGACTTAATTTTAAATGAGTTCTTGCTACTTGACCAGTTTTACCTATTCGGCACGACATATATATATATATATATATATTTATATATAAAATGATCATAATATACGAAATTAATCATACGGTATTAACAAAAATTTTGCTGCTCAATATTTCCTTGAACAAGTGAAAGAATTTTTCCAAAATTTATGCACAATTTGATCACAGGCTCTCATAAAAGGTGTGTCAACTACTGCTAGCACAATCACGAAATAACAACTGTTAGCAGAGCTGTGTCAGGTATTCTTCACTAATCTTCACTAAGAGCTGCACAACAAACCTACATATATACAAATCCTCCCAATCTTAAAATCATAAAACACACATTCATTACGCGCTCCTTCACAATGAATAACACAGCAAGGAAGATCCAGAGTTTTGAGAACAAGGCAATGAACTGGATATTGGACATTAGTTGGGTTGCTTTTAATACTAACAAACTCTTCTATATTATAGTAAAAATGTAAGTGATAAGGAAATAGACTAGATCAGTGTTATTTGGCCCTTTTTTATTATTATAATAAAAAGAAGCGCTAAACCACAAGGGTCCTTTTTTTTTAATGTCGACCAGTCCTTGTAAAGAAACTGAAAATAAGCTGTCTACCCGAAATGGCAACCATTTTTTTTTCTAAATTTATTAAAAAAATTAAATTCCGTTAAAGAAGAGCGAGGAAAAACTGGGTTGCACTTTTATTTATTCACCATTCTGTACTACACTAGAAATTAATATATAACTTACAGATGAGAAAAAATTGTGTAAATTAACACAATAAATTAAAGAATAGACATAATTATGTATGCTGCTTTGCAATTCAGTGGCTTGACTGATGATATACTTTGCCTGCTATCAGCTGAAATTATGACATCAAACTCTCAATTCTTCAAAACTCGAAAGCAAAAACATTTACTCAATGCTTTGCTGGACTTACCTTGACCATCCATTGGTCAGTACTATATGTCGTAATCTGGCATGAAACTATAACATTAGCCATGATAAATATCTTAAAATTTACCCAAGTCAAGCGCCTTGCACCTCTGGTACCTGTCCTGATCAACTGATGCGACCCGCTTTCTCTTATTTTATCATACATATGTTAAAATTGGTTTGCACCAGCGACTTATAGGAAAAGCTTGCCATAAACTCTCAAATATTGTCCACCCCTCCGTCCACCATGAGACTGTCGTCCACCCTATATAAAAGGTCCTTCACCCCCAGGTAGACCGGTCACCCGGTCACCCTTCTTAACAATAATCAAAGCACTCCAAATCATCACAATCTATTTAGCACTTTACATGACCAATCGTCACACCTAATCTGCGTTCACTCCCATGTTTATTAACAACCATAGTAACTGTTAACCAATCACCCACTATACTTAACAACTGACATTTTTACAATGAGAAAGATCACTAAACATGGTACCCTTACTTAATTCTTACACAACCAAACCAAACCAAACCCAGTAAACCGAGACGACCTTTAGCCCTACCTTATACATCAACGTGACAGCCTGTGTGCGCAAGATCAAGGGGTCTTTCTTTGAGACCATATGTGTGGGAGAAACTGTCAAGGGTAAAGGAGGGCAACTAGGTTGGGTCAGTGGTTAAGCCGGTAGGTGGCTTGGACCTGCCTCGCATGGGCCAGTAGGCCTGTTGCAGTGTTCTTCTATCTTATGTTCTTATGACTCTCTTAGTATTCACCATAAATGCATATCAACTAAAAATTCATCCCAGGTGTTTGCACGAAGACATATTTAACTGTAAACACACAGAAAACTAAGAACGCCAAAGAAAGTTTATTAAATTTATGGCATATCGATTGCACGTGGGCTCAGGACACATTTCTCCTGTACATATCAAGAATGATTTAATTCTTAAAATATAAAATACACTCTATATAGACACAAACTTTCCAGTAATACACTGTGTAAACATTATGTTGCGTAGCTGCTTTACATGCACTGGTATTAACATGAGTGATGTACCGTGAGGTGGTGTGACACATGCTTCTTCCGTAGGAGGATACGCGGTGTTCGAGACTTCCCAGATACCTGAGCGCAAGATCGGCCAGCCCACCTTCGAATCTGCCATGCTCATGTCCCCCACCAGGAACTCCACGGGACCCAAAGGAATGTGCATCAAATTCTGGTAAGTCTGACGAATGATTTATCTTTTGTTCTTCCCACCTGAAGCATCTCTTTAAGCTACTTCATACAACCAGCTGCCTATCAATTTTTCCCACTTGCAGTGCTCCCCATCCATCTCTCCCACCTGCAGTGTTCCTCACCCATCTACCACCTACAGAGTTTTTCACACCTCTTCATTTTTCCATTTGTGTCCAATCATTGTTTGTTCCCTCTCTCCCTGCATTACTCCCTCCCACCCTTCCTTTCCCTCTCATCACCTGTGTGTGTGCGTGTACGTGAAAATGAGCGGGATAGTGAGAGATTAAGCCCTAGATCAGCAGTCCAGGAAGTACCTGCCCCAACACCGATGTATTGTTTTAGCACGTAATATATGGCTAGAATTATAATGGGACATGAAGACAATGAAGCGCATAAAAATAAAAAGCGGGCAACTACACACACACACACACACACACACACACAACAAAACAAAAAAATCACTGTCATTTACGTCATTTACCCATGATCCCATGAAGCTTCCTCGTTGTGTAATACCAACAATATAAACCACAAACACGCAGGTCAGTCGACCGGACATTAGAATAAATTGCTGGAATTACAAGAATCATCTTGAAATATAACAAAAGTTTAGTTCAATGGCCGCTGAGATTGATCGGGATAGGATAACGTTGTTAACTAATAGGAAAAGATGAAGGTTCTGTGGTCAGTGACACGAGGTGAAATACCGTGGAGGATACCATATATAACAATGGGTAGACAATTAGCTATACGATGAAACTGCAAATATATGAAGTGACTCATTCCTACAAGATATAAGCAGTGGGGTCTGATAAAGGTTTATTGTGATCTTCGAAAGTCACATGTTATGTTGAACTAGCCGCTCAGGCGACACAAAGAGAGGCTAGTGATTAGTTTTAAAGCTGAAAGGTGGCGAAAACGGTGAAGTGGGACCAGTAGTAGCTTTATAAGCAAGTATTAATGTGTCTGGTTGGGGATATTAGTTGTTTGTGATAATGCAAGCTGAAAGATCGAAGGTGATCAAAAAATAACATGATTTTTAAGAGACAAGGATTATCTTAGGGTACTGAGCTGTATCTGGACTGAACTCTAGGTTCATCCCAGCAGAGAATAATAAGATTCAATCCCCAGCATCAGTGTCATTCTTACCACCATTCACCAAGACTTCCAGCCTCACTGTCTCCCAGCAAACTATCCTCCCAAGTGCCCAGTCAACTCTCCGCCCAATCAGTTACCCAACAGACCCTAAAACACAGCCTTCGAGCCAACTATTCCCAACCATTCCGACTTACAATCAATTATCCACCATGCTTTCATGTCTTAGTTTCGCACATCTCTTTTCTAGGGCTTATTATCTCATACTCTCTTGAATATAAACTTTAGTATTTTTTCTTCATTGCTGTTGTTGCTTTTTTGTCTTGGGTGTGCGAGCGCTTGTGGATTCTTGAAATCATTATCATTATTATCTTTATCATAAAGTTATTATTATTGTTCTTAACTTCTCAGCTTCCCAGCCAACTATCCACCTTGCTTTCCAGCCAACTATCCACCTAGCTTCCCAGCCAACTATCCACCTTGCTTTACAGCCAACTATCCACCTTGCTTTACAGCCAACTATCCACCTAGCTTTCCAGCCAACTATCCACCTTGCTTTCCAGCCAACTATCCACCTTGCTTTACAGCCAACTATCCACCTTGCTTTACAGCCAACTATCCACCTTGCTTTCCAGCCAACTATCCACCTTGCTTTCCAGCCAACTATCCACCTTGCTTTCCAGCCAACTATCCACCTTGCTTTACAGCCAACTATCCACCTTGCTTTCCAGCCAACTATCCACCTTGCTTTACAGCCAACTATCCACCTTGCTTTCCAGCCAACTATCCACCTAGCTTCCCAGCCAACTATCCACCTTGCTTTCCAGCCAACTATCCACCTAGCTTCCCAGCCAACTATCCACCTTGCTTTCCAGCCAACTATCCACCTAGCTTCAGCCTTCACAGCCAACTATCCACCTTGCTTTCCAGCCAACTATCCACCTAGCTTCCCAGCCAACTATCCACCTAGCTTCCCAGCCAACTATCCACCTTGCTTTCCAGCCAACTATCCACCTTGCTTCCCAGTCTTCCAGCCAACTATCCACCTTGCTTTCCAGCCAACTATCCACCTAGCTTCCCAGCCAACTATCCACCTAGCTTCCCAGCCAACTATCCACCTAGCTTCCCAGCCAACTATCCACCTAGCTTCCCAGCCTTCCAGCCAACTATCCACCTTGCTTTCCAGCCAACTATCCACCTTGCTTCCCAGCCTTCCAGCCAACTATCCACCTTGCTTTCCAGCCAACTATCCACCTAGCTTCCCAGCCAACTATCCACCTAGCTTCCCAGCCAACTATCCACCTTGCTTTCCAGCCAACTATCCACCTAGCTTCCCAGCCTTCCAGCCAACTATCCACCTTGCCTTCCAGCCAACTATCCACCTAGCTTCCCAGCCTTCCAGCCAACTATCCACCTTGCCTTCCAGCCAACTATCCACCTAGCTTCCCAGCCAACTATCCACCTAGCTTCCCAGCCTTCCAGCCAACTATCCACCTTGCCTTCCAGCCAACTATCCACCTAGCTTCCCAGCCAACTATCCACCTAGCTTCCCAGCCTTCCAGCCAACTATATATCACCCAGATCGTCCGCAATATCTAAGTTTTCTATTTTACTTCTTAAATTGGACGAAGATCCTGATGAGAATATCTTGGTGCATTACAACCATAATAACCTCTTCTTTGTGCCATCTCCAGGAGAGTACCTCTTGTGGCACCTAAGAGAGGTAGTGACTTAATGTTTTCGTTGCCGAAGCTGTGACTAAACACAAAGAACAATTAACTTGTGGAACCAAACCACCGAGGTCGTCGAAACAAAAATAAAAACATGTCGTACTCATCTTTTAAACTCAGGTGGCAAAACTCAGAGAAAATTAAGAAATCTGTTACAATCTACAGTCTTTTACAGTCTATAATATTTTCCTCGCCATTTAAATATATTTAACAGATGTTTGCTATTTTCTATTGTTTCATGAATTTTACCTCTTCACAGTATTTTTTATCATTTACATTTGCCAATTACTGCTTGGGTAGGTACTCGATGGCTGGGCTTAGCCCAGATCGCCTGCGGGTACTGCTGCATCCGATGATGGGCAACGTGAGCAGCGGGGGCTCTGTGGACGACATGATGAGGAACTACGACGGTAGTGGTGACGAGGTGCTGTGGGAGGAGCGAGACATGACTGCCGGAGACTGGAAGGAAGGGCAGATCGCCTACGCCTACGGCAACATTCACTCGGTGAGACATTCCAATTGTGAATTATAAGTATGTTTCATTGGTGTAGAAAAAAGAATGAAGGTTAATTTTTAAGATTTTCACATAACTAATGTGTGATGCTTTGGTATGATGTAGCAAAGCCTGTATTTGATCTTTTAAGTACAATAGCGATATATTAGCAGTAATTGTGAAGTATAAGAGCATTTTGCATCTAAGAATATATACTGTACTAAAACCATAAGAATGAAGAAAAACTGCAATAGACCTTTTGACCCATGCTGGGCAGGCCTAACTCGCCCAACCACATCCACTCGTATACCCGGCCAGTGTATATTTAAACCTACCCAAGATTCTTGCTACAAATCACGCTAACTAGGAAAGTGTTTGTTCCACTTATCTATAATTCTACAGCCAAACCAGTACTTTCCAATGTCCTTTCTAAATCTAAAATGATCTAACTTGAATTCATTGCTACGAGTCCTGTCTTATTTAAATACTTTCATCACGTCAATTATATCCTCTTTATTTACGTTTTTCATTTGTACACTTCAGTGACGTCCCTCCTAATTCTGTGTTTCCTGAGAATTCATGTTATTTTATCAGTTTTAATCGATAGAAGTGGAGGATAGTACAATTCCTTGGACCAAGAGCCCCCTCACCAACATCATGGCACCTCACTGAGTATTCCACAGAGCATCCATCCCCATTCTATAATATGGAGACCAGAACTGAGAAGTATAACCTAAATGAGGCCTTACCAAAAATATATAAAATTGAAGTATAACCTCAAAACTTCTATAATTTAAACTTCTTGATATGAAGCCACAAATCCTATTAGCTTTACTGGGAATACTTACACACTTGTCATAGCTTCAGATTTCTGTTAATCAAAACTCCTAAATTTTCTCAGCATTCTGTTTAGGATCTACATTATTTAGCTTACAATTAGTTTCTTTTCATACGATTTAGAACCTTAAATTTGTCCGCATTGAATTGCATCTGCCACTTCCCCGACTACAACATCAACTTATCCAGAAATTGTCTGACGCCCTATTTTAGTGTCATCGGTAAAATTACTTGTCACTATTCTCTTATTTACGACGTTCATAACGACTGCGGTATACAATATATTAGCAGTAATTTTTGGGAAATTATAAAAGTACACTAATGATAAAGTGTGTGCGAGTATATCATCAGGAATGTTGAGATGTGCAAGTGATGGTCTGCTGGTGAAATGGAGTGGATTCAATCCCACCACACAACCCTTTCCACAATTTGTAGTCATGTTAGCGTGAAATTTCAGTTTGCACAGATAGAAGCGAAGGTTATGTATGAACTAGTATTACATTGACTGTAAATATCCTTTCACAGCCACGATGGAACCTAGCTAAAGCTGCCACATTCGTGCGCACTGCTGCCCTACACAAATGGATAGCTCCAATCCCTCTCTTCACTACTTTCTTTTCCACACTTCATCTTGCTTCTTTCTCTCATTTACACTACACATGTCCTCTTGAAATTTCAATAGTTTCTAGTCCTATACAGTAGTGAAATACTTGACGATATCATCATCGCCTTACCGATGTTTCCCATCATTTGTTCCCACTATGTAAACTGTTACAGATTAGGATAGCAACACAATACTCATGTACCCAGTTTTGTTTAATATAAAACCTCTCCCATGCGGGTACGCCACAGCTGATCTTCGAGGGCATCCCGGTGGACACCAGCGACCTCAGCCGTAGGTTTCGGGGCTACATAGCCCTGGACGAGCTCAGCTTCGCCGACCCCTCCCAGTGTAGTGTCTTCTGTAATTTTGAAGGTGGCACCTGTAGCTGGACACAGGACACAAATGATGACTTCGACTGGACTCTGGTAAATATCGTTTTAATGTGTACAATTACATACTTATAATTACCAATTTGTATTTACAGGAATAATCTTAGCATAATAGATTTAAAAATCTTTCGACAACAGGAAGGTCATTGAGACTGAATGTCTAACTCATAAAATCATAAAATAAGGAATAAAGAAATCTCTCAATTTATATAAACTGAGAGAAACGCCTTTTGGTGTATATACCCCTCTACATGAATTGAGCAGACTACTCGTGAAAATCGTAATAACACGACTATAAACAACTTAGAAAGCGGGACGAGTTAAAGTCCCGCTTTGGGACTTGAACTCGTCCGAACATTGACCTAGTAGTTAAATTAATCCAACTAGGTATATTCGTAAATACTAGAGAGATTAGCATGGGCTGCTCTGTGACCACAATCGTAAGTTTATATGAATAAATCTCATACTCAGAAGGCAGTGACGAGATCTAGCTCAAGACCCTTCAAAGTCGTTGTTAATGGTCAACGAAAATCGTATTATACTATTGTAAAAAGTCAAGGAGCAAGTAGGGGTTCGAACCCACGGCCAGCTAGTCCTATAACTAGATGGTCAGTGCTTCTACCAAAAAATGAAGTCTACTTTGTCACACCCTTTTATTAATTTATACTTAATCATATTTTTCTATCGTGTCTTTCAACGAGGACATTTGCAATATGTGATAAATGGTTTTGAAAACCGACAAGTTGAAGATTGAGACACTTATGCAACATATGTAAATTTTGATTAAGGAAACGTTTCGCCACACAATGGCCTTGTATTGGACTGATGAAGCCACTGTATGGCGACACGTTTCCTTAATAAAGATTCCCATATGTTGCATAAGTGTCTCAGTCTTCAGTACATGTACTAGTCTTCTCTGTTGTATGGTTTCCAAGATTTTTGCAGCCTAGCAATATTAAATTTGTCCGCCATTTTATTTCTAGTGATTCATGCACTGAACTAACATTTCATTTTGTTTTACCTTCTACCACATCCCCACTACCATTTACCATTTCCTCGCCGATATTTACCATATACCCAACACTATCACAGTCTCGCTAACATTTACCACCATTTACTATAGCAACACCATTTACATCACCACTCTTTATCACAACAACATAATTTACAACATCCTTCAGCATCAGTTATCACAGATGGTAAGTAACAATGCATTGAAATTTTTACTGAAACGTTTCGCCCACGAATTAGTTTAATCAGATATATGATGACCTGATGAAGCCTACTAGTGGTGAAACACTGTACCTATAAAATCTTTCCTGCACTGTCTATAAATTATTTGTCTGCCTCTACCACAAGTAACAAAATCCCTTCCTCACTGTTATCCATAGAGCCGCGGGAGTTTGAACCCGTCAACAGGACCACCTCGAGATCGCTCCTCCTTCGCCAAAGACGAAATGATGGGTGGGTACGCCTTCATCGACTCCAGTTACCCACGAAGGCCTGGGGACAGGGCCAGGCTCATGAGCCCAGAGTTTCAAAATACCAGTAAGTGGACCGTGTTAGCAACTGTTCAGACTTATAACAAGGGATTAACTTTTTGCCGTCGAAGGAGTTAATTTATCGTGCACCGTATATCCAACCTCTAGAAGGTAGCACGAGAGCATATGGAGACACAAAAAGCCTAAGAACTGGGCCTTGAAAAAGTTAAAAGGAGTATATTTGTGCATATTATTTATAAATGATTTTACTTGTTAGAAGCAAATTTGATACTCAAAATGTATGGCATCTTATTTTTACTAGGATACTTTTGACATGACATATAGGTTATTGTACTACTTTTATATCCTGAAAGTCGAGGACTTGTAACGACTGTGGTTTTTGAAGTTTTACGGGAATAAAGATGTTAAATTAAAGAGGAGATACAGGAAGTTGTTAGAGGAGGTTATTTGAATGAAGGACTTAAGAGGGAATTACTGGAATAAAGAGCTTAGAGGGGGATTCCTGGAAAGAAGGGCTTCAAGGATGGTTACTGGAATGAAGGGTTCAGAAAGGGTTACTAGAATGAAGATTTTTCTGGAATGAAGGGCTTAGAGTTACTGGAATGAAGGGCTTAGAGGAGGGGTTACTGGAATGAAGGGCTTACTGGAATAAAGGGGTATAGTAGAGAATTATAAGAATGAAGGAGTAAATATATTTGAGGAATGAAGAGGTAACATGAATGAAAAGGTTAAATTAAATGAGGAGTTACTGGAACTTGAGAATTACACTTATAAATTTATGGTTAAAAGAAAGTGATATTTTACATTAAAGACGAGTCACTAGAATGAAAGGGCAGTCCAGTAACATGGGGTTAAAAATCGCTGAATTAGTGGAATGAAGCAATATTAAAAGTGTATAAAATAATTAAGGTTAAACTAATGATTTTCTCCTAGTGACAAACCTACTGATGAGGGGAGACAATATCAACAAGCACCGCTTTTGCCGGGAAGCGTAAAACCAGTGTCATACAGCTCCTGAGGAATGGGAGGCAATCTGGTTTGATTCGGGGAAGGGGAGGTTAGCTCCAGTTCCTTGGATCAAGATCCCTTTAGCATCATGGCATCCCTTGAAGGGGTCTAGTCAAGAACCATGTGAGAAAGAATACTATTCAATGGTTTTTTTTATTTCCTTATCTGAACTGCAATGTCTCTTCATTCCTTTTGTTTTAGTTTGTGTAGTGCTAAACCCATGTGGGATATTCAGCGCAATTAGCGATCTGGGTCGAGCTTCATCTGTTTAATTAACCTAAGACATTCACGTTACCATTTAGTATACACCTGTATCTCTCCTTGGGTTTTTTCCTTGCCTGGTTATCATCCTCACTTTACTTACGTCTCCACTTCGCTAACATCCTAAGACTGTATTAAGCTTTAAACCCTTCTTATTTTTATCCTAAGACTGTATTAAGCTTTAAACCCTTTTTATTTTTCAACACGTAGTCTCCCTTGAGTGCGTCACAATTTTATTAATAGCCTCATAATTTCCTGTACTTTTTAATTTTTCAACCTTATCTTTATTATCCATTATGCTTCTTACAGCACCTGTCAAGTGAATACTGTATATCCCGTGAGGTACGTATTTCTTAAATGCATATATGCTCAGTTTACTCAAATCTTTATTTTAGGAATTAAAATCTTTGGCTGTATACAACCTACATACAGCCTTAATGACCCTCTGTGTAATCAAAAGGCTTTGCCTCATCAACCACCTGTAGTAACCCCGCTACCCCTCAAACAGACCCGGACAGTCCCATCTGCATGCGATTCTGGACGCATATGTTTGGCAACGGCATCGGCACCCTGCGCGTTATCATCTATGACGTGAACACCGGCAAGGACAACGTCATCTGGAAGATATCAGGCGAGGCCGGGAACGCTTGGTACCAGGGCCAGGTGCCTATATCGTCATCCTCGCCCTTCAAGGTACCACCAGACTCTCTTGAGCTGCCCACATTCAAGGTACAATCGGAAAGCCAAAGCCGGAGCTGCCACTGCATCTACGAACACACCCCGGGATGTAGTTTACGTTTGTGTAGAGACTTAGGATATGTAATTAAGAGATTAATAAAAAAATAAGCGCTATGTAGGCTAAGATTGTAGAAAATATATTACAAAAACGATAAGGGCGGTACAGACTAATCTTGTAGACAATATGTTTAAAGGCAACAATGAAATACGCAAGTTAAGACATAAAAATGGTATGTCAGAAAATTGCGACTGATACGACAAAGATAGGAAGGATACAATGAAAAATAGTCTTACTCCATAAGTGTGTTGCTACAGCAATAAAATAAAGAATAATAAGTAACATTAAATGCAAAATACTTAAAATGTACAGTATATAAAACAGTAACGTGGATAACATAGGTTTTAAATTAACAAAGTATATATACACATATGCCCGGTTTACGCAGAACATGGGAAAAAATAATTCATTCAAGACACTACTAGGGAGTTATTTTTTTTTAATGGGAAGTAGAGTCTAGATGGGGAGACAGTAGATGCGTAATCAATTAGAGAATATATGACAATTTACCATGTCAGGAGACACTTGTACTGTTTCCTGTGGTAATTTATTAAATTAAAGTGAATGCTTCTAGTCAAATATAATTTTAGATGATACTATTTTTGACTTCTAATTTCTGCGGATTGTTTAGAACCAAAGGGAAATCTTCAATACAGACTATTAAATATTTTGCATCTTAAGAATCTGGAACTTCATAAATATTCTAATGTTTAATTTTTTCCTTATCATAAATCTAAGCAGCATAAACATAAGCGAATAACAAGTAATGAATAAGAGGGAAAAAAAAGTATTCGATTTGGAACAATGTAGCAGTGGCTAGGAGAGTTAAGGTCACGTGATACGTAACAAGACGGTGGTGGTATAGATGCACAAATAAAAAATTAATATAAGAGAGAAACATATTATAGTAAACAGGAATAGCACAAAAATCATGAAAAAAAAGTAATAGATTGTGATGCTGGGATGCGCATGATGAATCAGATATCTATAAAAAAATAGGCAACACATATAGCAAGACTTTCTCCACAGGAAACTCTCAGTTACGCCTTATAATTCACACTAGGTTTACTAAATTATACTTCAATTCAAATAACCGTACTTAATTAAGAGAGGAACCTTATGACGACGTTTCGGTTCGTCCTGGTTCACTGTCAAGTAACGACCATTGTCAAGTCACAACTGTTGACTTAACAATGTGATCTGACTTGACAGTGGTCAACCACAAACCGAAACGCCATAAGGTTTCTTTCCTAAGTTTGGGCGTTAAGTCAACAGTTGTGACTTGACAATCGGTCGTTACTTGACAGTGTCTAAGTTTGGGTTGTGTGAATTGTTCCAGCCAGTGTATTGTGACTTTTATTCTTGTTAGTTCAGGTTACAGACTTCATAATCCTATGTATGCCAACCATCTTGAGAAGCAATGAACACAGCTAGATTTTCACATCAGTAACCCTACTACCTCTCGTATTGATTAGGGTAGCCACACAATACTGATGTACCAAAATATAAAAAGACCACTTTATGGAATATTTTCATGATAGGCAGTGGCTGACACCTGGAATATATCCAAGGGTAATCAATCACGAACTTTTGTCTCCGTAATCTACATTATGCCGTTGGTAAGAATTATCTATTCACACTGCACATTAAGTATGATTGTCACCAAAACCGTAGTAAAAGTAAGTCAATACCTCAGCTGGAACAATTCACAAATAATCCGCTGGCTTAAGAGGAACCGAAACGTCATCTCAAGTTTACTTTCCAATATGTGGTTTATTTGTAAAACGTAGTAAATCCTTAACCTCCCCCTTCCCTCCCCCCTGCCCTCAAACTGTAAAGGTTAAGGGATTTCCTTCGGCCTGACCCAATCATATGGAATACAAATGATTAGCCCTACATCTGGAGATCTGTAAGCCTTTAAGTCAAGGATATCTTGTAATGAGCCTTATTTCTGCAGAATGAAGACAAGTCATTCCATACATTAAGTGTTAAAAAGTCAGAACTAAGCTACGAGTGAAGCAAACTTACTGGCACAAAATACACTGACTCTTAAAGTTATTTTAATGTAAGCGCCGGAGTATAAAGAGTAGGTAAATAAAATTGACTTTACGAAAGACCATGATTAGCACGAAGATAATAAAATGAAGGGAATAAGATGAATGCAAACCTATTTCAAACTTATTCCGAGCGATGACAAAAGTCTGCATATCTTTTTTTATTATTATTAACTGAGAGTTACCTGTATTATCTTTCAAAAAAAAAAAAAATGACGCATGTTGATAGTTACGTCGTTTAACCTATTTATTATATAATTGTTACACTGGAATTGGCTTTCTTTGAGTATATTGTCCCGGGTATTGTGGCTGTTGTAATGTTCGTTGCTTTCACCTGCTAGTCTGAGATGCAGTTGGCGGAGTGTGCATGATAATAGTGCTTGCCTGCCTTGCTGTTTAACTCACCACCTGCCATGCTTAAGTCACGTCTTTCGTTGCCTTATGTAACTAATCAAAAACAAAAATTTAATGATTTCGTTACAAAATATGCATTTTAATTAAAAACACTAAAGGCACTTAAATTATACCTTTAAATATACACATAATACTTACACTAGATTAGTTTTTTTACAAAATTTATTTTATATACGATTCCGAATGCATCGTTTTAAGTATATACCAAGTTTTGTTTGTAAATGTTCTATTGTGATAAATGTTAGTTTTGTGATTAATAATTGGTAAGTTTGTGTGCATTAAAGACTGACCGTTGGTTTACGGTTCAGATCGTGTTCGAGGGTGTGGTGGGCAACAACAACCTAGGAGACATTGCCATCGACGAGATCACTATTAAGCAGGGAGCCTGCCCCAGTGAGTACCTACTTCTTGATGTTTCTACTTTTTCCTAGTGAGTACCCACTCGAGGTTCCCAGTTCAGCGTGAGCGCTCTTGTACATACACAGACATACGTGCATGCGCGTGTTGGGGGAGGAGGGTATTCATGACCACAAAAAACATTACGTTTTGAAACCATATTTTTTATTTGCTCCTCGTTCATCTGCAATAAATGATGTGCATTGTATGGTCTTTGCATACAGTATCATGATCAACTGCAATTTATCTAAATACTAAATGTAACAATGCATGGTTTCCATATAAATTATTTACCATTCATCCTATTTTCCAGGCGCACCTCAGGTGGCTGCGGCTAAGAGCGGAGACTGTACCTTTGAAGTGGACGAGTGTGGCTGGACGAACCCAGGTCCTCGTGACAGAATGGATGAGATGGACTGGGTGAGGACTGTGGCTGCTGATAGTCGCGTACCCATTCGAGACCACTCCATGGGTACACAGCAAGGTAGACATCCTCCGTCTTCTCTTTCACTCACTATGAATAAGAGCTTCACTGAGATTACATCAAATCAGACAGGTAAACATACGTAAGATGATGCGACGGCAGAAACATGTGATCGTCTCCATCAAACAGAAGGCTTATATGGCCTTGGGATAAACAAGCCATCTGTTTAATTGATTCACATAAAAAAATACAAGTTTTTAAAAGCTGACGTTTAAAAAACTATTTTAAACAAAGTTCATAAGGTTGAAAATTAGGAATGTTCAATGTGGTACGCTGATACCGAAAAAC
>WNWK01001693.1:155000-205000 GCA_009830355.1 Cherax destructor | reverse complement strand
GTGATTAAACCTGCTAGCCTTCTGAACGTTTCCTAACTTCCTCTTGTCTATTACCTGAGGTTTGTTCGCTATATCGTAGTAGTGATGTATCGGATATTCGCATCCGCGGAACATCCGCACAATTTCTTACATCCGTATCCGCATTCGTATTTCACAGCAAACAGATATCCGCATATACATCCGCATCCGAAATCCGCGGAACATCCGCACAATTTTTTACATCCGCATCAACATCCGCGGAACATCCGCACAATTTCTTACATCCGCATCGGCATTCGCATCCGTTGAATGAGTAAGTCAGACATCCGTATACACATCCGCATCCCGGATATCTAAATTTTTACATCCGATACATCCCTATATCGTAGCCTCAGAATTTAAAAATTCATTTTTTTTTTTACTTTCACTAAAAGCTAATATTATTGTGATATTATTTTCTATAACTTTTGCTAAGGCTACTCTTATTTAAGCTAATCTCTAATAAAATTTACGTTTCACATTATTAAATCCCAAGTCTAGGCAAAGTTTTGTATTAAACGTTGCTTAATAAGGAAGAAAACTCTCCAACTTGACATACAAGTTCCTTCGTGTTAATCCGAGCATTATTTCCTTGTTGAAACAACTCCAATAAAATCAATCTGAACTTCACGAAAGTTGTTTCACTGATGTTAAATATTAGTAAGAGAATTTAGGCTACCCTTACACTTGTTGGGTGGGATTAAGTTATGTCATGTTAAATTAAATCACGTGAATATAGTTATCGATATATCAGATATTTTTTTAAATATATTTTAAGGAACGCAGGCTTGTTTTCTTCAGACTTGGCTTATTAGGCACGACAATTACAAAATTGTGATTCGCGGCTATAATCAGATTTCTGTATTATTACCCGCTCAAACCAAACAAGTCTTTCCTGAAATAAAGCTGTCCTGAGAATGCGCGGTGGGTAGGGCACTGTGGCACTGTTTTAACTATAACAATGATATAATGACCTAAACATGAAGAAGATACACCCATATTTTTCAATAAAATATTGTGCTTTACGCTTTATAATCACAATATAACCTAACCTACCCATATCCTTTTATGAACTAGATACTGTAATGGCACGTCTTACTTTGCCTTACCGGTCTAACATAAATCAGTTTTTTTTTTTTTTGCATTAACCCAATTTAAACCCCTTTCCACCAGAGCCTTGAGTTAACCTTCGAATATTTACTTCTTCCACCTGAACCTAGTTTCTCACCGCCATTCCTAGCTTAGTTTGATCTACATCCATTCTAACTAATCGGTGTTTCCCGGCGTATAGGGTCAGCTGCCCGCAGTGCCACTGAACAAAGCCACGGCAAGTGTTTCTTACTATTGTTGCTCGCCTTCACAGTGCTTGAGGCTTCTTTACCTTAGCTTACATCATAGCCACGTAGTGAGTAACATGTCATGCTTTAGTTTACACTTTAGGTTACTAACATATTCGCTATTCTTATGTAGTTGTTCATATTTCTTTTGCTAGCACTGTATTTTATTTGTTTATCGAACAATATATATTGTATATTTTATGCTTTGACAAGATTTCTCACGTATTTTTGTTTGCACACAGGATTCCCTTGCCTGTTGTTCATATTCAGCAAATAACAGCATACTGTAGCTATTATTCTCTGTTTTACATCGTTGTCCTACATGTATTTACAAGCTTTGTTAGTAACACTCGTGAAAGCCGAAAACAGGTGAAAAAGCTTTGGATGTTTAATAATAATAATAAATAATAATAATAATAATAATAATAATAATAATAATAATAATAATAATAATAATAATATTTAGGCGTTAGGAATGGCTGTGAACACAATGCTCAATCATATAATCGAGTAGATTTACTAGGCATAAAGAATATATATATCTAGAGTTGTTTATCTTTTACTGTATACAGACTATTTAAATGCAGTCTTATTAACATTTTCAGACAAGTATACACACAGCTGTTAACCTTTATGTTCATTTTGGACAACATTCTAAAACGTGATAGGCTAATGCCAAGTAGTGCCTTAATTCTAATTTACCCCTAATAATGGTCCAGACTCCAGTGCATGAAACGAAAGCTAGCATTCAAGATCTGAATATTTACGAAACACATCTCAAAAATCCTGGCAGATATACGCTGTTGCGTATCGATATATATTTATGTAGATAAAGATCTTTGCTCTGCCTAACCATAGATCGATTTAACTGATTAAATATCCAGGTGAGTAGGTTTTACTTTACCATTTTCCTTTCCCAGATTTAAATTTTATTAATGTTTTATAGCCTTTTCCATACTTAACCGAGTTAAATCTGGTTTTAATCAAATAATTCACATTACATAATGCTTCCGAAATTCACTGTTACTTTTCTTTGTATGGCGATTAGTAAACACTCGTAAGATATATCTGACGTAGAAGACCTAGGCTGCGGTCTTTGACTATTTGAATAAACTGCTACTGTTATAATTATGAAGAGACGTCAACTATCAACAACTATATTTTATCCATTACAGAAGAAATGCAGAATTAAAATGTACTGTGTCATAATTAAATGACTTACTTTGCTAGGCTTGTTTTTATCATACAGGAATAAATGGTGTGCTTTATAAATTATACTGTTATACCATTCTGTGTATAATCTACAGTATGGTGGCTGACAATCCTCATTCTGTATAGTACCTTAATCCTCTCTACTGTATAGCTTATCAATACTCACTGCTATATAGCTTATCAATCCTCACATCTGTAAAGCTTATCAATCCTCACCACTGTATTGATTATCAATCCTCACCACTGTATTGATTATCAATCCTCACCACTGTATTGATTATCAATCCTCACCACTGTATTGATTATCAATCCTCACCACTGTATTGATTATCAATCCTCACCACTGTATTGATTATCAATCCTCACTACTGTATTGATTATCAATCCTCACTATTGTATAGCTTATCAATCCTCACTACTGTATTGCTTATCAAACTGATTCATAGTATAGGTAATATCCGGAGGACTATTGCTTCCTTCATAAAAGTCTGGCTTTCAGCCGGATTTAAGATTACATTTGTGAGTATATAGCTTGTTCCTCAGACTATGCAAAACTACATCGTGACCACGTGGTTAGTTACAGCAGCATCGTTAACGAAGTTAAAGTCAACACTGGCATCGCTACACCTGGCACCAGTGATACGCTCACGAATTTACATTATGTTCACACGTAGCTCTGTTAATGACGCTGAAAGTGCCCGATATAAACTATATTTTGTTGAACTTTCGTAGTGATGGGAGAAAACTTGCACCTGGTATAGTCAGTAATATATCAACGGGTACAAAAATGTCTAAACATTAAATATTCTTGCAATAATTTTATTATTTAATTTATATATTTATACTATAATAAATTTAATTTTTCGTACACAAAACAGCTACGAATTTTACCATTTGATTTTTTATATGAATTCGTAATATCAAGGCAACCTTGCAAATTTACAACCTAATTCAAACTACTTTATTACAGTGACTGTCGGTTGTGAAAAGTACTGGATGCTACTGTAAAATTGTATATTTGCGATTCCGTATGTGTAGTTACTGAATCAGAGCTCTTCTCTCGTGATGTTCCATCTTCGTATTTGGTTTGTTATATACTAATTTCAAGCTTCCAATGATTTGTATCATGTACTGCCTCCTCTTAGATATCATTACAGCAGCCCATTAATCATATTTAAGAACTATATATGTGTGTAATAATAATATAACCAAATTAAGCGCTAAACCCGAAAGAGTCTTATATGTGTCTGTATAATTACCTATTTGTAACTTTGTACCCCGTTTAGTTACTTTAGCACTGACAGCCAATTTGAAGCTAATCTCTGAAACACCATATTACCACTGCATATTTCAATTTAGGCCTATACGAGGCTATGAGCAGCCTCATATAGCATTTCCCCATATATATATATATATATATATATATATATATATATATATATATATATATATGCATGTCGTAAGAGGCGACTAAAATGCCGGGAGCAAGGGGCTAGTAACCCCTTCTCCTGTATATATTACTAAATGTAAAAGGAGAAACTTTCGTTTTTCCTTTTGGGCCACCCTGCCTCGGTGGGAGGCGGCCGGCGTGTTGAAAGAAAGAAAAGATTATATATATCACATTGGCGAGAGGGATTATGGAAGAAGTAAATGTTTTCAGATATTTGGGAGTTGACTTGCCAGCGGATGGGTTTATGAAGGATGAGGTTAACCATAGAATTGATGATGAAAAAAAGGTGAGTGGTGCGTTGAGGTATCTGTGGAGACAAAAAACGTTATCCATGGAGGCAAAGAAGGGAATGTACGAAAGTATAGTGATACCAACACTCTTATATGGGTGTGAAGCATGGGTTGCAAATGCTGCAGCGAGGAGGAGGCTGGAGGCAGTGGAGATGTCCTGTCTAAGGGCAATGTGTGATGTAAATATTATGCAGAAAATTCGGAATGTGGAAATTAGGAGAAGGTGTGGAGTTACTAAAAGTATTTGTCAGAGGGCTGAAGAGGGGTTGTTGAGGTGGTTTGGTCATTTAGAGAGAATGGATCAAAGTAGAATGACTTGGAGAGCGTATAAATCTGTAGGGGAAGGAAGGCGGGGTAGGGGTCGTCCTAGAAAAGGTTGGAGGGAAGGGGGTAAAGGAGGGCGAGGGGCTTGGACTTCCAGCAAGCATGTGTGAGCGTGTTAGATAGGAGTGAATGGAGACGAATGGTTTTTGGGACCTGACGAGCTGTTGGAGTGTGAGCAGGGTAACATTTTGTGAAGGGATTCAGGGAAACCAGTTAATTGATTTAGTTGGACTTGAGTCCTGCACTTTAAAGGAGGGGTCTGGGATAGTGACAGCTGGGAGGGACTATTCTCAGCTGTCGTAGCTGAGCGCCTCTGCAAAGACAGTGATTATGTATGAGTGTGGTGAAAGTGTTGAATGATGATGAAAGTATTTTATTTTTGGGAATTTTCTTTCTTTTTGGGTCACCCTGCCTCGGTGGGAGACGGCCGACTTGTTGGGGAAGTGGAACAGAATTCTTCCTCCGTAAGCCATGTCGTAAGCGCTAAATGCAGAAGGCTAGTACCTTCTCTGTATATATATAAGTAAACTTGGGCACCACCTTGGTGAAGTCGACTGTTGAAGAATATATATATATATATATATATATATATATCGTGCCGAATAGGTAAAACTGGTTATTTAGCAAGAACTCATTCAGAATTAAGTCCTTTTTAAAAAAATTCTCTTATACGTTTGAAGATATATTTTTTCATTTGTTAATGTAAAAATTAATAATTTTGTACCAAAAGAACCTTAGAAAACTTACCTAACCTTATTATAACAAGCGCAATTTAATTTAGCATAATCAAACTAAATATATTTTAGATAAGCTTACAATAATTTAATAAACAAACAAAATTAAATATATTTTATCGTTAGGTTCGGAATGATTTTTGCGAAATTATTGCATACACAAATTTTCGTTTACCTTATTCGGCAAGAAGAGCGTTGCTATTTAAGCCAAAATAGCAAGTTTTACCTATTCGGCACGACATATATAAGTTATTTTACTATTTCCCTGTGTAGCATTGATTTTCTCACGATTTCATTATTTTTCGTCAATGATAATCCATAGGTTCCTCTCTTTGTCTAACATATTTAACATATCAAACAAATTGTATTTATCTTTTTAACTGTTTTCCCTTCTACTTTAACGGCATACCAATTTCCACATTCATATTCTATATTAATTCTAGCACTTTTTCCCGTGGCTTTCCAGCATCTCATATATAGCCAGTCATGCTTCATCTGTTTCCTATTTTTTTAGGAAAATTTACTGCTTAATGCCACTGCCCTTTAATTGCAGAAAAGGGCATATATTTTATTTATAGTATTGTTAAATGCATGGAAAGCGGTAAACCCTTAGGGAAACCGCACAGTTCCTAGGAAATAGGTGATTGTGTTTGATCCAAGGAAGGGGAGGGTAGCGACAATTCCTGTCATCAAGAACCCTTCACTAGTATCCGGCATCCTCTTCCAAAAAAAACAGGTCATTTCCTTCACACAGTTCTCAGTGGTATAACAAACTATCTTTCTTGTATTTTAATTATATTCAGATAGGTCATCTCACTATATAAATTATCTACATTAAAACACTTCTTATACTGCATTAGAAAAGTTTATTTTTGAGGATGTGTTCAAAATGAATGACATGAAACCTCACTTCCTCCAGCTGCCGTTGTAATATTTTGATACATAAGAAACTCGTAATGATTAGAATTTTAACTGACCATTTACTTTCCAATTAAGCCCCATAAGTCATCGTTATGGAACCATTGTACTTTCAATTTCCTCATATAATGCTTTGTTTCTCTGTCACCTTTAATCAGTCATTCATTTACTAGTTTATTTCGTCCCACATTTAAATGACCAAAGTGTTCACTGCTTGTGTTACTAAAAGGTGAGTTATACACATTACATTAAATTTTGTATTCCCCCTCCCCTTTTTTCATCTCTACTTCTTCTAAATAGCGAGTAATTTATTTAACATTGATTGATTGATTTTTCACCACTTTATTCTAGGATTATGTTAGGTATGTGTATATACAAAATATTCATAGCTTGGGACATAATGACAAATATCGTTTTTTCCTCCCCTTTCCTTATTACTGTGTGTGTGTTTAGATATCATTTTCCTATAGTTTGCAAAAGATACCTTCGTAACTTCACGGTCTCTCACCATCATGACCTTCAGTAATAGAGCTAATGATGTCTGTCACATTAAAGATTTACTTGGACACTGAACACAAGACATTGTCAGATAACACTTAGGCAAACTGAATTTGTGTACCCTCGCCTTATTCCTGTTAAGGTAGAATTATTCTGTGATCATTGTCACGCCTATTCTGCACTTACTAACCCATTACTGCACTGTAGTGAGCCGCTATGCATAACATTTTCATTCATATTTTACAGGTGATATTAAAACCCCACTTTTTCCAGTACTGTATATAAAATTTATGTGAAAATTGTACGATGCTTTATTACATACCAGTTTATTACTCAGCAAGAGATTGCTTTTCGTTAATGGTGAAAAATACAAAATATGTAATATGTATAATTAAAAGAGTGTATAGCTAACAAAAATACGTTCTGTATCTTTTAAATTATATTAATATAAAAGTTAATTTTACTTTTAACTCTTATTTAGACTGATATATATTTTGCATCTACAGGTTACTACATGACGATGCCGCGGGGCACTGTGCAGAGAGGCGGGGACCGAGCCTGGCTCCTCTCAAGAACCATACAAGGCTCTGATCAACCCATGTGTATGATTTTCTGGTGAGTCCATTGGCTAATGGTTAGTCAATGGGGTTTAAAAGCCTATAGATTATTCAAAGGGCCATTAAGGCTGCATGTTACCTGATTATCATACTTTAATTCCTAAAATAGGGATTCAACTTTCAGCGTATACAAGGACATACACCTCTTAGTGTATATATCCTGGTGAGCCGGGGCATTACACTTAACATATTGACATTGTTACTGGTGAGTCATGGAGCTACAACGAGCATACTGGTATTGTTACACCTACATGGTGGCCCGTGCCCTGGTGGCAAAGCTCTCGCTTCACACGCTGAGGGTCCGGGTTCGATTCTTGGCAAGGGTGGAAACACTGGGTGTGTTTCCTTACACCGGTTGTCCATGTTCACCCATCAGTAAAAATGGGTACCTGGATGTTAGTCGACTGGTGTGGGTCGCATCCTGGGACAAAATTGACCTAATTTGCCGGAAATGCTCAGCATAACAAGGGGCTTTCTATATAGTAATATGTCATTGATGTCAGCTAGGTCTGTTACCCTGTACATGTACTTATAGAAATAAAGATATTATTATCACTGGTATTGTTACTGGTGACAGCACCACAGTGAACCTACTGGTGCGCCGGATCACCAGTTAACCCATGCACATTTCTCTTGCAGACCAGGCTGCAGTGACTACTACTGCAATGCGTTAATGCTAGTTTGTAATCACCTCGGGAAACAACCATGAATTTATGAAAAAATTCTTATTAAGAGTTTATCACCCTTACAGCTTTTCAAGCTAAATATTGAGAATAGGGTTCACAAGAAACTAAATATTAGACAACAGGTGCACAAAAATTCCCTTAAACACATCATTCCCATAAAAGAATGTCAGTGCACTTCTGGCAAGAAAGCTATTGCAAAATAATGGCGAATGTGTTACTTTTTTTATATTACCCTACCTTGGGGGAGATGACTGTTTAAAAAAAAAAAATTTTTTTTTTTTTTTTTTTTATATTTTATATATATTTTTTTATATATATATTATATATATATATATATATAGATAGATAGATAGATAGTGGAACATCTGGTCACGACTACAATTCGTCCCAAAACTCTGGTCGCGACCCGATTTGGTCGTGACCATAACCTAATTTCCCCATTGGATTGTATGTAAATACGATTAATCCGTTCCAGACCCCTACGAACTGTTTGTAAATATTTTTTTTAAGATTTTTAAGCACAAAAATAATTATACCATATAATGCACAGTATAATAGTAAACTAAATTTAAAAACCTTGAATAACATAGAAAACTAACATTGCACGAGTCCGGTCTAGACCCCTACGAACCGTACACTAAACATTTTTTTTTAAGAGTGATCTCCGTTATTTTTCGTCCGATTTCTTTCATTTTTAATGTACGTTAAGAAGCATCTTTTCAGCATACATTGCCCAAGTTTCAATATGATAGCCCAACAAGCAACTGAGAGAAAAAACATTTACCAAAAATAATATATGGCAAGCCGTAGCCGGGTACTGGCACTGCGAGAGGCTGTTTGTGCACTACCAGCTGATAAAACATTGCTAATCCGAATTTATCACGGTCGTAATTACTGTAATTTATAATTTCCGAGATAATCGACGAAAACAAGAGCGCACCGAAAAAAAAATCGAGAAAACAAGTCACTCTGGGTTATCCTAGGTTCTCTAAACATATGCTGCTAGGTATGATAATCTATGTAACTGTATTTATGTATACCTGAATAAACTTACTTAGTTTTATGGTGCATTATGAGTGAATATCACAGTTAGCACTGTACTACACTACGTTTTCTCTAATATAAGTACCCAGGAGGGGATAAGAGCATGGTACTTTATCCTTATCCTCGAGTTCACAGCGAATGAATGCATGTCTGACCGAGACCGACTACAACGCGAGGGTCTTTGTTAGGTGTACACAAACAACAGGAAGTAGGGAAAATTGGTGCATGCAAAAAAATGGCGCGGAATGTGAAAATTGGCGCGGTTGTTTGTTCGGCACCCGATTATGTGTTCGTGACCAGATGCAAAAAATTGGCGAATTTTTTGGTCGTGAACCGATTTGTTCGTGTTCGGAAGCGTTCATGACCAGAGGTTTCACTGTATATATATATATATATATATATATATATATATATATATATATATATATATATATATATATATATATAGTACTGTAACCATGGTATTTAATTAATAACAACACTGCGACTAGCCGGGGGATTGAACCCGTGTTGTTTTAGCCCGCCTCATGGCGAGCGAAAATTCACGACGCTCTAACCCACTGGACCATACAATCCTACAAAGATCACGCACCCAGCAGAGCTAGGTGTTGCAGTGTGATACGAGGACATACCATCCGAGGACACACCATCGTATGTCCTCGGATCACACCAGCGTATGTCTATTTAAAACAAAAATTCTCTATTTAAACAAAGTCATCAGATTTAAAATATAACTATGGTACTCATATATACAATATACGTGTTTTTCCATGTTATAGTTCTGAGTATCACATTTCAATGAGCTTGTGTAATGTTTCAAGAGCATCATGTAATTACATTTACTATCATATCTCGCTACCCTTGCGTTTCACTCCATATTGTTATATAGATTAGACAACATTATCAGACACTTATATTCTTTATTATATTCTTGAGGTAATCAGGTTTGATCCGAGGAAGGAGCAGTGGGTCCAGTTCCTCAGATCTGGAGACCTTCGCTAGCATCAAGCAACTCACACTTTGCTTGAAAGGAAACTGCTTTTGATTTAAAGTAATCCTCTGACTCACCATCTGAGTCATGTGCAAGTCTATCATTCCTTCCATAACAATCAACTACTTTCTAACCCGGGTGATGCGCAGCTTACTAGTCAGATCGTTTAGCTTACAACCAGATGGTCTCGGTTTTGACTGTCGGGTTGGTGGAGCATATAAGTAAGTTTCCTCACACCTCTGATGAACTAGCAGTAAAAAATAGATACCTATGTTAGTCCACTGTTTTGGGCAACATTTAGGAAAAAAGTTGCACAATGCAACTTACAATTTCACAGCCAGGATTTCAGTCTGAAGGATGGGGGGAGGAGAGCTTAAGCCAACATTTCAATCTGAAAAGGAAGCTTAAGCCAGAATTATAGTCTGGAGGGGGATGGGTTAAAAATCATAAGATGCTTAAAAAATCAAAATATTCGTTTAGAAATATTATTTACAGTATGTCCGTGAAATTTCTTAAACTATCGTGCTTTCATAGTCATTGGTAAATATAATACAGCAAAAATTAGCCATTAATTGAAAAAAATAAAGGTTTTTCCACCCGGGGGCTTTAGCCCCCTCCATTTCTTCGCCACGAGTATACCTGAAAAAACCATACCAAGGGTGGGGTTCGAACCCCACCCGTGGTATGATTTGTTTGCAATCGTGTCATTACGATTTCGTGAGTATACCTGAAGTTGGTTGTAAAGACTACGCCACATAAGCAATCTTCCTCTACTCTTAATACTGAGCTCTGCCGTTGTATCTAATATTTACTAACACCCCTCTTGACTACGTTACTGTAAACCTTTTTTTACTAAAAATACATCACGGTACCTTTACTTGGATGTCGTGGTTAAAGACACGTGAGCAAACACTTTGGACATTTTATTATGGATAAGTTTGGGTCCTGGGACCTTGTTCACAGCAAACATATCAGGTTTTCATATACCGGACCAAGTTTTCGCCACTTCCGTTGGATTCAGTGGCAAGAAACTTTTGGGGGCCCCGGCCACTAAATCTTTATTGACATAACATACTGGTGTTATTATATAATGTGTCAACCAGGTTAGCATTTGTCCTCCTTACAGATGGTATGAACTTATTTGAAAGACGTCATATTCTGTGGCTACCCCCTTGTAATCTGGAACTAGTTAATTCCCACATTCTTTAACCTTGCTCTTCACTAGCTCAAGCACCTTTTCTTAAGTCTTTTTCACTGCAAGAAGCACAAACATAAATGTACTGTTTAACTACCCATCAGTACCTCAGTTCACTGGTCTTGCCCTTCACTACAGGTACTTTATGTACGAACCCTTCATCGATCCGTCAGGGCCATCGCTGGGGTCGCTGCTGGTTCACATGAGGTACGAGAACGCAGAGGGAGATATGGTGCTGCAGCCGGTGTGGTCGCTCAAAAACCACCAAGGACCCAACTGGATGTACGGCCAAGCTAAGCTACAGAACAACAAGGACTTTGTAGTAAGCACACTTTACTTCATCTTGGTTTCTTCCTATTTTTCTTTTCCTGTTTTCTTAAAGGTTTCTTTTTTACCGTTCTTTTTGGTAATTTTTATTACTCACACCTGTTTCTCCATGTTTTTAACTTCAGTTGGGTATGCTTATGGGCTCCGTACCAATATATATTTTTTGTATTTTCGTTATAGCTCTCAGTCCCGTTGCTTTTTTTCGTCTTTCTAGCATTGATCTTACTAGGACAGAAACACTCAGGTCACAAGCACTGCACTATATATACAACTGTTGCTGTGATAAATATACAGTTAAATATGCGTATTAATAGTGCGTATTTGGTGACTCATTTAAATGAACAATGTTCAGCTATAAGAAAATATGTTATCTCTGACCAGGAAATGACAAGGTTATTAAAGAGACCCACAGGTAGAGGCTATCTATCCAGATGAGATCTGGGTCCAAATTCTCTCTTCGATTTAGTAAGTGTCTATTAAAATGTTGTGTAATGCAGGTGGCATTTGAGGGCGTGTGGGGCAGTAGCCGTGGCACTGGTTTCATTGCTCTCGATGACATCACCATCTTCAGCGGCGACTGTTCTAGTGAGTACACAAACCTAAAGTAGAAGGGTTGATATTACCCACCCTACAATACACGCTGAGATGTTCTTGCTGCTCTCAAATTGTAATTGCGCGCTTATGGCCCATCATGTGCGTGCAGTTTTTCTCAAAAGAAACTCTAATTTTAGATAAACAAAATATTTCACCACTAAGAATTCGATCAAATTCTTCTAGTCATGTGAGCTTAAGTTTCAATAAAGCAGTCTTAACCTCAGGTTTCAGTATTCACGTGGCAATAAATAATTAAGTGTTGTACTCTAGTCTTGTATCACTGAGTCACCTCCTGCACTGCCGCAGCTAAGCCGCAGAAGGCGATAACAAGCGGCGGAGACTGCGACTTCCAGCGTGACGCCTGCCAGTGGAAAAACATGACCACCGATTCTGACTTCCGATGGACCACAGCCTCCATCTCCCGCCGACCAGCCAACCTCCCCGACCATACCTTCGGCGGACCCAGTGAGTATCCTCGCAATTCGCAACCTTTCAACTTAAACGAGCGTGTTTTTTGGAATTACGATCCACATGCCCTTGTGAACTTTCAATACAAGAATCAAACGATTCTGACCTATTACCCAAGTTGTTAATTTGACCCAGCTTCCTTAATTAAAAGAACTATAAATTAACGAGAATGATTATTAAAACATTAACTACATCGACAGAAGTCATGACAAGAGTTTGTCACTATTTAACAATCCTATAATCTTGCACAATCTTATCTCAAATACCTGCTTATAAGAGTTTAATAACATTGAAGTTTCACTGTTGTAACACTGGCACATTTCTAATATTGAGCAATGTTCATGTTTTCTTCGTTTATATGCTCCATTAATTTCAAGACTAGCAGTTTCATGAGTCTATATTTAACATCATGACTGATGTATATAAAAAATGACAAAAACTCATTCAGATTGTCACATCTGCTTCATCATAAATTATAACGCTATTTTCTGCTACTTAACACAAATAAACTGAAAGAAAATTCTTCTGATGCTTAGCTAAAAGAGTCTATGAATGCCCATAGTATTAATTTCACACACACACACACACACACACACAGTCGTAGTCGTAGTCGTAGTCGTAGTCGTAGTCGCAGTCGTAGAGCCAGAAATGAATATGCACAGATCAGAAGGGAGGCCCAAAGACAGTACGAGAATGACATAGCAGCGAAAGCCAAATCTGACCCAAAGCTGCTGTACAGCCACATCAGGAGGAGAACAACAGTCAAGGACCAGGTGATCAGGCTGAGGAAGGTAGGAGGGGAGGTCACAAGAAATGACCGGGAAGTGTGTGAGGAGCTCAACATGAGATTCAAAGAGGTGTTCACAGAGGAGATAGAAGGGCCTCCAGAAAGGAGGAGAGGTAGGGTACACCATCAAGTGCTGGACACAATACACCAAATGAGGAGGAAGTGAAGAGGCTACTAAGCGAGCTAGATACTTCAAAGGCGATGGGGCCAGATAACATCTCTCCATGGGTCCTGAGAGAGGGAGCAGAGGAGCTATGTGTACCCTAACAACGATCTTCAACACATCTATCGAAACAGGGCAACTACCTGAGGTTTGGAAGACAGCAAATGTAGTTCCAATTTTTAAAAAGGAGACAGGAACGTAGCACTAAACTACAGACCAGTGTCACTGACATGTATTGTATGCAAGGTCATGGAGAAGATAGTCAGGAGAAGGGTGGTTGAGCACCTAGAAAGGAATGAGCTTATCAACGACGGCCAACACGGTTTCAGGGACGGAAATCCTGTGTCACAAACCTACTGGAGTTCTACGACAGGGTGACAGCGATAAGGCAAGAGAGAGAGGGGTGGGTAGATTGCATATTCTTGGATTGTAAGAAGGCGTTTGACACAGTTCCACACAAGAGATTAGTGCAGAAGCTGGAGGACCAGGCAGGGGTAACAGGGAAGGCACTACATTGATCAGGGAATACCTGTCAGGAGACAGCAGCGAGTCATGGTACGTGGCGAGGTGTCAGAGTGGGCGCCGGTGACGAGCGGGGTTCCACAGGGGTCAGTCCTGGGACCAGTGCTGTTTCTGGTATTTGTGAACGACATGACGGAAGGAATAGACTCGAAGTGTCCCTGTTTGCAGATGATGTGAAGTTGATGAGAAGAATTCAATCGGACGAGGACCAGGCAGAACTACAAAGGGATCTGGACAGCCTGCAAGCCTGGTCCAGCAACTGGCTCCTGGAGTTCAACCCCACCAAGTGCAAAGTCATGAAGATTGGGGAAGGGCAAAGAAGACCGCAGACGGAGTACAGCCTAGGGGGCCAGAGACTGCAAACCTCAATCAAGGAAAAGATCTTGGGGTGAGTATAACACCAGACACATCTCCTGAGGCGCACATCAACCAAATAACTGCTGCAGCATATGGGCGCCTAGCAAACCTAAGAACAGCATTCCGACATCTTAATAAAGAATCGTTCAGGACCCTGTACACTGTGTACGTTAGGCCCATATTGGAGTATGCAGCACCAGTTTGGAACCCACACCTAGCCAAGCATGTGAAGAAGCTCGAGAAAGTGCAAGGTTTGCAACAAGACTAGTCCCGGAGCTAAGGGGTATGTCCTACGAGGGAGGTTAAGGGAAATCGACCTGACGACACTGGAGGACAGGAGAGATAGGGAGACATGATAACAACATATAAGATACTGAGAGGAATTGACAAAGTGGACAGAGACAGAATGTTCCAGAGATGGGACACAACAACAAGGGGACACAGATGGAAGTTGAAGACTCAGATGAATCACAGAGATGTTAGGAAGTATTTCTTCAGTCACAGAGTTGTCGGGAAGTGGAATAGTTTAGGAAGCGATGTAGTGGAGGCAGGCTCTATACATAGCTTTAAGCAGAGGTATGATAAAGCTCATGGCGCAGGGAGAGTGACCCAGTAGCGGCCAGTGAAGAGGCGGGGCCAGGAGCTTTGACTCGACCCCTGCAACCACAACTAGGTGAGTACAACTAGGTGAGTACACACACACACACACACACACACACCTAGGTGTAATTTCATCCTTTCTCGTTTGACATGGTGTGATGGTACCATCTTGACAAACGCTACGGTAATTCCAGAGTTCCCTCATCTCCTTTCAGTTGGGTATGCCTACTTCGATGTTTTCAACCAAAACGCTCGGCCGCAGAGTCTAACGTTGCTCTCCCCGCCCATGGACAAGTCTAAAGACAACTCGCCTATTTGCTTCACCTTCTGGTACGCTTACTTCGGTGCGAGCGAGAGTACCAAGCTAAAGGTCACCAGAGAACCTTACAACAAGGCCGCCACTGAGGGCAACAGCACCGGCAATCCTGTTGAGGTGAGCTGCTCTAGTTCCTCTGGGTGGGTAAACAGTGACCTGTATAGACAACTGTATTAGGTCCAGTTATATAAGGTAATATTATGTCGCTTCAGTGCGGCTTCTAGGTTTTCGTGGTATTGAAGACACATGGTGCACAACAAAGCCTTCACTGGGAAAATGTTACAGGGAAATCATGTTTTGATAAATCTATATACAAAGAGAAACGTTGTCACAATAAAAGTTTGCCCTACGTGTATTTTCTTCACTACTGTCAGTAGTAGGTCATTTAGACCATGTGGTGGTGAGTAAAGAATAGAAGGAGTGAAGGCTCTTGTAGACGGGTTGCAAAACTTTGATATTTGTTGTGCGTTAGAATTATCGAAAGCTGTATGCTGCAGAGGATGGAAATAAATGGTATAAAATACCGACACAATGGAAATATAAACACATAAGCAGTATAATGTGATCCTTTATTGACAACGTTTCACCCACACAGTGGGCTTTATCAAGTCACAAACATCTACCTGGGTGAAAGGTACAAGAGTATATATAGGATGGAGTTAGGTGGGGAATGCTGGGTCAGGTGGAAAATGTTGCATGTGACGATCTTTCAAGTACGGTGACAGAGTCTAGAACCTTGGGTAGCTTTAAAGAGAGATTGAGCAAGTATATGAGTAGACCATCTGCGGTGTTCCTCCATTCTTATGTTCTTATGTGGGAAAGCGATGAAGAAGTTTCTTGGTTTCTTCGCTTATTTGTTTATATTTCCATTGTGTCGGTATTTTATACCATTTATTTCCATCCTCTGCAGCATACAGCTTTCGATACACTGAGACGTGTAAATCTCTGTATATACAGTTTACTTTAATCCCTATTTTACGGATTAAAATATACTTGATGTTAGTTTATAGATGAATGCAGCTTTAATGATAGAATTAAACCTAACAAAGTTATTGTTCCATAACGTTCAGCTGTGGGTGTTGGAAGCAACGACCATCGGCACGCAGCGTCCTGAGTGGCAGTACGGACAGGTGGAAGTAGATGCCTCAGCCGACTACCGGGTCTCAGTCGTAGGCATGGCAACCAACGGTGGCTTCGCTATCGATGACATCAAGACCTACAATGGCTCCTGCCGAAGTAAGTTCTTTAATGGTATTTTATCAGTCAGGAAAAACTTCTCCAGATCCTGGTCCCGTCTATGGCCCCTCTCCCTCAGTTTATGATCATTTGACCGAGGCCTTTCCCTGGCCTACCGGCCAATTTCGTATAAAGTGAACTTGTTTTACATGTGTAACAGTTGTCTTGCTGATTTTCATCTTTTACCAAATAGTTTCGTGCTATATTTAGAAAACAGTAACACATTTTGTCAATATATATATATATTATTAATATTATAATATATATATATATATATATATTATTGTAATCCACGAACGAGTGGTATTGATCAATAATTACACTGCACTAGTGTAGTTATTGATATATATATATATATATATATTCTGTGGTTATTCTGGAGATAATGGACGGTCGAAGAAATATTCACAAGGTCGGTTGGTAACTTATATTGATAGTCTTGTGAGAGGGAGCCCAGGAGCCTATGACTTGTCGAGCCTATGCCTAAGGGCGAAGTGAGAAGGATGCCTACGGGCAAGCGCTCACATGCCCGGGGTCGTGACGTCACAGCTAGCCGCAGAGCCTACACGGGGCCTAACTAACATACGTAGTTGATACTATCTATATATACAACACAAGTAATCAGTGACACACTACTGGCATATATATATATATATATATATATATATATATATATATATATATATATATATATATATATATATAATATATATATATCAATAACTACACTAGTGCAGTGTAATTATTGATCAATACCACTCGTTCGTGGTTACAATAATAAAATATATATATATATATATATATATATATATATATATATATATATATATATATATATATATATATATATGTGACAAAATGTGTTACTGTTTTCTAAATATAGCACGAAACTATTTGGTAAAAGATAAAAATCAGCAAGACAACTGTTACACATGGAATACAATAATGAGTAAAACAACATTAACAGGAATACAATAGGAGTAAAACATAGATAACAACTCAAGAGCTACTTGTCAAATACTTCGTCCAGCTCCCCGGCAGTGGGCCGCGTGGCCAGAATGCTGCAGGCATTTCCCTCTGGATCGCAACACTGAGTCTCTGAAAGAGGAAGCTGGTCGCCCTGTGGTCCTTGGTTTCTATGATACGTATATATATATATATATATATATATATATATATATATATATATATATATATATATATATATATATATATATGTCGTGCTGATTAGGTAAAACTGGTCAATTAGCAAGAACTCATTTAAAATTAAGTCCTTTCTAAAATTTTCTCTTATACGTTAAAAGATATATTTTTTTCATTTATGTTAATGTAAAAAATTTTAATTTTGTACCAAGAGAAACTTTGAAAACCTACCTAACCTTATTACAACAAGCACAATTTAATTTAGCCTAACCCAACTAAATATATTTTAGATACGTTAACATTAATTTAATAATAAACAAACACAATGAAATCTATTTTTTTTCGTTAGGTTCAGAATGATTTTTGCGAAATTATTGCATACACAAATTTTCGCTTGTCTTATATGGCAAGAAGAGCGTTGCTATTTAAGCCAAAAATCGCAAGTTTTACCTAATCGGCACGACTTATTATATATATATATATATATATATATATATATATATATATATATATATATATATATATATATATATATACATCTATCCCAAACAGAGACGAACAAGGTGACTTATTTCCTTTGAGATCCTAAGACCTAACCCCATCTAGGTATCATACATGGAGTGCATGTGTTGATAGCCTAGGATCGCCCAAAAATAGAGGCAGAGTGCCTTATTTCTACTGACGTCCTAACCTGTCTAGGTACAGCGGCATAAAGGTACACATGGTTGATTGCAGCATGGTGATTGCAACTAGTTTAGTGGTTTACAGAATTAGGCTGTTAGTGGTGCTACCTGGAGAGGGTTTCGGGGATCAATGCCCCCGCGGCCGTAAAGCGGCAATTGCTTTACTGTTAACGGATATTCGGAAAATTCAGGAATTGTCTAGTTATTATATCGTAAAGTATAATCGGAATATTAGATATATTCATAAATAATACTGGCATATTAATCGACACTGAGAATAGTGGTAGGCAGTACTTAGGAATATATGCTGAGATCCTCCCGAGTATTTCCTGGAACATTCTGTAAGTTCCCGGTAAGTGCGGTACTGTAAGATTACAAATGATCACATTCATTTCTTCTATTTTATTAATTAGAAGGTTACACATAATAGCACTATTCTGTACGTATTATGTCACATGACATGTTCTCAGCGATTAGAAGAAGCTTAGGGCTGGCTATTAAATCTCCTAGTTTTCTACTTCCCGCTTTCTGCAAACTTATCGCCATTCTACCCTTCCCCATATGGGGTGGGGCATGGGTGGGTATGGTTGGGTGGCAAACGGACCAGTGTCTCTCATATTCTGAGATAATTTGTAGTGGGTGTCACTCACGCTACCATACTCTGAGAAAACGTCCCCTCTTTTCTCCTGTTGCTACTTTTGCAACATTGCACGACTCCTGATGATGCACTGAGAAGTGTGAAAGTACTTGAGCTAAAGATTTTCACCCCCATGGCTTGTCTTGCATAATATATATATATATATATATATATATATATATATATATATATATATATATATATATATATATTATTGTGACCACGAGTGAGTGGTATTAAATAAATAACAATGCGACTAGCCGAGGATTCGAACCCATGTAGTTTTGGCCCTGTGTGTGTGTGTGTGTGTGTGTGTGTGTGTGTGTGTGTGTGTGTGTGTGTGTGTGTGTGTGTGTGTGTGTGTGTGTGTGTCATTTACCAAACTGCAGCAGGCCAGGATTCGACCCCACGACACATTATCCCGCCTCAAGAGGCCACACAATGTACATGTCACCCTACCATCTGAGCCATCGATCCTACAAACATGAGCCTGGCGAACTAGGCTTGTTTCATGTTGCGAGGACACTCGTGGCAGATGTATGCTCAAGGATTAATTTCAACCTCCTCCTGTTTGAATACTCGCCTCCACAAGCAGTCTATATAGCAATGAAGCCACGAAACAAGTGGTTTTGAATCATTTACCAAACTGCGGCAGGCCAGGATTCGACCCCACGATACATTGTCCCGCCTCAAGAGGCCACACAATGTACATGTCATTGCTATATAGGCTGCTTGTGGAGGCGGGTATCCGAACAGGAGGAGGTTGAAATTAATCCTTGAGCATACATCTGCCACGAGTGTCTCGCAATGAACAAGCCTAGTTCGCTAGGCTCATGTTGTTTGTAGGATCGATGGCACAGATGGTGGGTGACATGTACATTTGTGGTAAATGATTCAAAACCACTTGTTTCGTGGTATTCATTGCTATATATATATATATATATATATATATATATATATATATATATATATATATATATATATATATATATATATATATATATATACACACACACACACACACACGAGTATGTGTATGTGTAAGACCTGCGTACTACTGGAAAGTATACCGATTACAGTGTTATTTTATTCTTATATTGTTAACTAAGGTAGCAACTTTGTATTCTTTCAGTTCGTCCGGTGGCTGCCAACCCAACGACCGCGGCAAACCTCTCTTAGACACCCAGGGAAGTGACCCGCCGAATGTGGTGCTGGAACTTGGTACTGAAGGAATCAAACCTTGTACAAACTCAAATTTAACGAAACCTTTGGTTTCCTCACTTAATGAACCATGTCTCACCTACTTAATACTTGAATGATTGTATCTTCAACCTTTAAGTAATAAAGTTCAATATAATCTCCCAGCTTATGCGAAGTATACTTAATTTAGTAAAATTACAGAACGCTGATAAATCGAATCCAAATAGAAAAGTCTACTACCTAAGATGACGTTCGTGAACCTTGGAAAAGTTTGAAAAGCTAAAGAGAAAACTTGATCTAATTTGGTCAACTACACAAAGAAATTAGCCACTTGTTAGGTACAAAGAAGTTGAAGGAAATATTGTTCAGTCAGTTGAGAAGCAAACTTTCTTCAAAACTAATCAGAAAGAGATTGAAATATTTGTGAGACATCTTGACTCTTCTCCGACTCTAACTAAATAATAGCAATACTTATATTAGATAATACATTACATGATATACAATTAATTAATAGTTACAGACGCTATATATTTAGTAACAAATCTTAATTTATAACAGTGCCCTGTAAGTGTTGATACAGATGCAACATTATCGAATTATATATATATATATATATATATATATATATATATATATATATATATATACGCTCGAGCGAGCAATTATGTAAACATGTAATTATGATTGTAATATACATTATTTCCATTACTGTTATTGTTTGGTATGTAAACTAAAAACAATAAATTTAGTTAGTATTATATAAAATATGTATAACTTACGTAATACAAAGATGAATTGCCACCGAGTTAAATCACACTGAACGTAAGCTCTGCCTAGTTGGCAAATATCTTCGACCTAGTCCTACATATCAAGTTCCGCTCATACAGCACGATTTGTATAAATATAAACTTCGTTAAGCCTTGCTGTAATGTTTGTAGCAGTCAGTACTTAATTTATATATTCTATACTTATGACTTTTATAGTAAATTATGTATTAATTAAAGAATGGTTACCACTAAAGACTTACTACTTTTAGGTTTATTCCTTAATGTATCAAATATTAACTTAGTGCACTAGTATAGTTGACAGACTTGATCATAATCATTCAAAACCTAATCTTTGTGACAGTAACGTTTTCAGTAATGAACGACGAAGGTAAGACTTCATATTCTTTACAGTCATTTAATACACATAATACAAAAGTTAAAAAGCCGTTCTGAGGAAGATTATAGTTAATATAAATAGCTTCTCACAATTAGCGATGATTCATACACTTCAACTCGAGGTATTTACCGAAATCCTCAGTGAACACCTAAACAAATCTTAATACACCCATTTACAAAACCTGAAGCTAGAGAACAGTACAACAGTGTAGTATTTATGAGAGCCCCTGTATGCTAGATAGAACATATTTTTACAGAGAGTAGATTATTACGCGTGATTGCTTGATCGAAATTCCATGGAAGGTGTATAAAACACTCCAGGCATTATTGTTTTAACATTATAAAATGCCAGAAAAGCTAATAGTATTTTCTCTTTGACATTTTGACATTCGTATTTTTCACACACACACACACACATATACATATATATAATATATATATATATATATATATATATATATATATATATATATATATATATATATGTCGTGCCGAATAGGTAAAACTTGTGATTTTGGCTTAAATATCAACGCTGTTCTTGCCGGATAAGGCAAGCGAAAATTTGTGTACGCAATAATTTCGTAAAAATAATTCTGAAGCTAACGAAAAATATATTTCATCGAGTTTGTTTATTATTAAATTATTGTCATCTTATCTAAAATATATTTAGTTCGATTAGGCTAAGTTAAACTTCGCTTGTTATAATAAGGTTAGCTAAGTTTTCTAAGGTTCTTTTGATACAAAATTATTAATTTTTACATTAACATAAATGAAAATATATCTTTAAACGTATAAGAGAAAATTTTAGAAAGGACTTAATTTTAAATGAGTTCTTGCTAACTGACCAATTTTACCTATTCGGCACGACATTATATATATATATATATATATATATATATATATATATATATATATATATATATATATATATATATATATAAATATATATATATATGGTGTGATGTGATGTGATATTTATTTCAATGGATTTAAGGATGCTGGGTGTTAGCCAGGAATTGTTAAGTCTCTTAGCTGTGATCTGTTTAGTTTTTTTCGGGCAATGTCTGTTATAGAGGTTATGTGTTTTTTTAAGAAAGTTCTTGATGCATTCATTAGTATCTGAATGTGTTTCCAATTCATTAAGCCAGTCAATGTTCGTCATAGCTGATATAAAATTATTAAATACAGCAGACTCATTATGTAGTCTGAAGGTAACTTTGCAATTTCTTGGGGCAGAATGCCTAGGTTAGTTATGAGAAAGGTAGGGTAGTGGTCTGTGGTGTTTTCTGTGATTATGCCTGATTTTAGAGGAGATATTGTGTTAGTCCAGATGTGGTCTAGTAACGAGGTACTATTATCGGAGATTCTTGTAGGTTTTGATATTGTTGGTAGTAATAAGCAGTTGCTCATAGTGTTTGTGAATTCAGTTACCTGCGGGTCTTGGTCATGTAGGAGATTTATGTTGAAATCTCCTGTGAGCAGCAAATGATCTTTGTTAAGGCGTGAATCGATTATCAGGTTTCCTAGTTTTTCACTAAAGTGGCGGATGTTTGACTGTGGTAATCTGTAGATGTTTATCACTGTGAGGGGTTTTTGCAGGTCTTTTGATTTAAATTTAGCTATAATATATTCTCCATGTTCATCCCTTGTACAAGAATTTTCGATACAATCGAGTTGATCTGTATAATATATTGCTGTTCCACCCCTCGCTGGTCTGTCCTACAGTTGTGAATGGCTGTGTAACCTGGGATGGCATAGATACCTGTAGTATCAGGCTTTAGCCAGGTCTCAGTGAGTGTGATGATTGACATATTGGACTGTAGGGATTGGAGTAGTGCTGTGAGGTCATCATAATGTTTGCTCAACGATCTAACATTGTAATTGAAGATAGTTAAGTTATTGTTGGCTCTGAGTAATGTCTTTGCTTGATCAGCTGTGTAATAGTTACAATTGCTGTTGGAGTCATGTAAGTCATTTAATAATAGGTTGATATCAGGATCAATGCCTGTAATCATAGGAATTAATGTGATTCTATAACTAGACTTGGGAACAATAGATTATGCTAAACTTAATGATATGGTATTAGATTAAAGTCTTACTTGCTAATGGATTAACACAATTATGTGCAAGTGTTTACAGGAATTTTACAGTGATATAGGATATTTGAATAATGTTAATGATATACTAATTTAACTGTCTAATGAATGGTTAGAACAACTTCAATGACTAGTATTAAATTGGTATGGAGAAAGAAATTTTTGATTCAATGTGGCACTGGTTGAAACTTTAGTATATGAAAGGCAATAAGAGGTTAATGAATGCAAAGAGCTATTGAACTAGAAGTTAAAACAGATTTGACTAATATTAAAAGTAGTTTTGATTAAATTGAAGTTAATAAAGTGACTGAAGTTGGCTAATGGTAAAAGGTATTTATAAAATATAAGTAAATGATTGCACTTATCAGGTAGTTGCTTATAAAGGAAATATAAAGTAAGTCACATATACAATGAGGTAGTTGTTAGAATATATGAATACAATTAAGCAAATAAAGTGACTGAAAGTTGACTAAAGTTGGCTAATGGTAAACAGTATTTATAAAATATAAGTAAATGATTGCACTTATCAGGTAGTTGCTTATAAAGGAAATATAAAGTAAGTCATATACACAATGAGGTAGTTGTTTGAATATAAGAGTACAATTAAGCAAATAAAGTGACTGGAATTTGCTTTTGGTAAAAAGGTATTTAAAAGTATGAGTAAATAATTGCACTTATTTGGTAATAGCTTATAAGAAAAATAAACTAAGTCACATACACAATGAGGTAATTGTTTGATTATAAAAATATAAAAAGAAAAACAATAGTGAAAAGGTTGTAATTAAATTTCAAGTAAAAAGTAATTACTAATATTGTAAATAGATAGGGTTGGGAAAAGGTAATGATAGATTTGTATTAAAAATAAAAAAATAAAAGTAAATGGTTACAGAGACGTTAAAAGATATATATATAGTAAAATAGGATGTACAATTATATTTAGTGGGAAATTTAATATAGTGAGGTAGCAGATTATTAGAACAAAAATGAAGTTAATTACATATATATATATATATATATATATAGTTTATATTATCTACTTACAAGCAACTAATAAAAATTAAAGTGCTCATAGAAAATAATGTCTGGAAAATATAAAATGAAAGAACATGACTGAAGTACTTACGTTTTTAAAACGTGAACAATAAGTTGGACAAGTCAATTTATCACAGTCTAATTTTAAGCCACAAATTTCGTAATGTATATTGTGACATCCCGAAGAGGACTTTCTGGCAGTGTGTACACTACAGCTTTTGGAGAAAACATTTGTAACCGTGTCCAGTGTTTTATGTAATTAAATAATCGCGTTTGAATATCTATCCCTACTTTAAGTTTGTCATGTATTTCTCATGTTTGAGATATTATTCAAAGACATTTCGTGTAACAACACAGCTGTTTTCCAGCACTCTCATCTATATTAAATTCCTAACACTAGGAGCTCCGTATACGATAAATACATACAGTATCTTCTCTAGGGAGGGGGGGGTCCTTTCTCAAAAGATGTTGTAAGCACTTTACTCATGACTAGTAATGGGACGATACTAAATTTTTCTGCGGAAACCTATGTCAAAAATTAGCCGTACCACTGATATCGATATTATGACACATTCCTAGTCATGACTCCTATTTTTTTAAAACCTCACTTAGTTCCTACACATGTGAGCATTCTGTACAGGGCTTCTGTCCTTTCGAAGATCTGAAGAAACTCGCACGAATACATTCAAACATTTAAGTTTTCCTTCCATTCCTGTGATTCCATCAGCATACCTCATTCTTGTGACCTCTGCATTTATATCATTATTCGACAATGTTAAAAGTTATATACAATAAAACTATCAACGCAGATAAAAAAAAATACATCATGTCACGTGATCTGAGCTGGAATAAAGGTCAAGTCAACGTTATCATTAATTGGTGTGAGTAACATCCTCTGACACAACTGCCTCTGGTACTTGCTAAGAATTATGAAGAGCTTTATACTGGCTTGGGAATGAATTATAGTGATAAACAACAGGAGCAGCAACACGTTGGTTTCAAGTGACAACAGAGTTGTGTTTTTTTTTTTTGGAGGATCCGCGTAAATGCCTGATAATACACAATTACTGTCACTTGAAATCATTTAGATGAGTTGGGCTTCCAAATGAGTAGTTTTTACATTCAGCGGTGAAAAAACGGGGAAAGGGGGGAAGGATGAACAGCTTGGTCAACACAGTAACTGTTGATGGTAGGCTACATTAATTTCCACTCGCTGAGGCAAATCATTTCTTTTACCTTTTTATTTTAAAGTAGCACCAAACAAATAAAATCTTTAGAGATGGAAGACTGAACTGTAGTCATTGCATCAAAGTTATAACAGACACAAATTCAAGACTAAGACGTGTGCAAAATTGCACAATAGCCTTCAACAATTTAATACAGAGGTATAAAGACGGAGACTCATACTGAAGCCAGTGGAAGAGGTGGTGATACTTTCTGGCAGCAAAACTATGTATGTATGCAAAGCAGGACTAAGGCTGAGACAACCACCATCTTCAATGGATATATGGTTTCTTTATTCACGTTTCGGATATTTCTTCATCCATCATCAGAATTTAAAATACATTACAATAAAAGTAGTATATTGTAATATATTTTAGATTCTAGTGATGAATGAGAAATATCCATTGAATGAAGAAATATCTATTAAATGAAGAAATATCCATTGAATGAAAAAATGTCCATTGAAGATGGTATTAGTCGTAGCCATGGCCCTGCTTTGCATACATATATACATACATACAGTATACAATCCATGCACTGAACGAAATCAGTTCGTGAAAATTTATTTATGCAATAAATCTATGAAAATCAGTCTAAACATAAAAATATTTATATATTGTTGATTTCATGTAATATTAAATATATTTTAGTTGATCTTTGATATATTTAGTAGAATTAGGCTATAAAATAAATTAGGTTAGGTCTCTATGCAACGTTGATGCAAAAATATTTTTTTTACACCAGCATCAATGAAAAAATATGAACTAATCCATAATAGTTTTTAGGGCAGTTCGGCCTAATTGACCAATTCGGCTTATTATTTGCGACATTACATTACAGTGTGTTAGTTACCATTTTATTCTAGGCACATGTCGATTAGACACTAGGCCTGTTGTATATGCGTGCGTGTATGTACTCACCTAGTTGTGGTTGCAGGGGTCGATTCACAGCTCCTGGCCCCGCCTCTTCACTGGCCGCTACTCGGTCTCTACCCGCTCCATGAGCTTTATCATACCTCTCCTTAAAGCTCTGTATGGATCCTGCCTCCACTACATCACTTCCCAGACTATTTCACTTCCTGACAGCTCTGTGACTGAAGAAATATTTCCTAACATCCCTGTTGTTCATCTGAGTCTTCAACTTCCAACTGTGATGTGTGTGTGTTAGTTACCATTTTGTCCTAGGCACATGTCGATTAGACACTAGGCCTGTTGTATATATGTGTGTTAGTTACCATTTTGTCCTAGGCACATGTCGATTTGACACTAGGCCTGTTGTATGTATGTGTGTGAGTGTGTGTGTAAGGAAACACTTCGAAATGTTTCCGCCCCGCCGGGAATAGAACCCGGGCCCTCCGTGCGTGAAGCGAGAGCTTTACCACTAGGCCACCGGGGGCTGTGTTAGTTAGTTACCATTTTGTCCTAGGCACATGTCGATTTGACACTAGGCCTGTTGTATGTATATGTGTGAGTGTGTGTGTGTGTAAGGAAACACTTCGAAATGTTTCCGCCCCGTCGGGAATAGAACCCGGGCCCTCCGTGCGTGAAGCGAGAGCTTTACCACTAGGCCACCGGGGCGTGTGTGTGTGTGTGTGTGTGTGTGTGTGTGTGTGTGTGTGTGTGTGTGTGTGTGTACGTGTGTACTCACCTATTTGTGGTTGCAGGGGTCGAGACTCAGCTCCTGGCCCCGCCTCTTCACTGATCGCTACTAGGTCCTCTCCCTGCTCCATGAGTTTTATCATACCTCGTCTTAAAACTATATATGGTTCCTGCCTCCACTACATCACTTCCCAGACTATTCCACTTCCTGACAACTCTATGACTGAAAAAATACTTCCTAACATCCCTTTGACTCATCTGAGTCTTCAACTTAAAATTATGACCCCTTGTTTCTGTGTCCCATCTCTGGAACATAGTGTGAGTGTGTGCCTAGCTTTACTTGATCATTATGGCGTCAACAACTATTGCGTATTATATTATTAGAGAACACAGTACAGATCATTACTTAGCTACACCCATCAGGTGTTGGATCAGCATTAAAGTTATTAAGACTGTAGACCAGTTAGAATATTTCCACCGCTATGCATTGACAAGTGTCTATTTTCCTGGTTTTTTTTTATACAGAAGGGAGAAAACTTGTATGGATAGTAAATACTCACTCTCAGTTCCTCCGGTTGTTGGTACTTACGTTAATATTTTCTGAAATAAAACACAGAAAGAGACTATAGAATCATTTCTCCTTTTCTTTATTATACCGTAATTAATAATTAACACAGTGAGCTCAGAATGCTCCTTATCTTGCACTTTATTACTTATTTCAACTATAAAATGTAATTATATTTACAAATCTTTCAGTATTGATTATACTAAATTTCTAACGTGTAAAAAGCTAATAAATATTAATATAAGCAGTGAGGAAGCGTTAAATCTGTTGGGGTTATATAGCTCTTGGAAATGGAAATCAATTCTGAGCCAAGGAAGGAAAAAGGCAGCTCCAATTTCAAGAAAAAAAATCCAAGGGTGATAAATATGTAAATAAAGAAAATAAAAAATACTGTACTGCAGCGTTCAACCCCATTATGACCCATCTTTCGATAAAACAATTATATTTAGGGAAAAATCACGATAAAAAAGTACGATTATGGTGTACAGTGTTTTGAATGACTCCTTACTCAGGTGTCGAATAGTTATTCTTAGGTTTGCCAAGCGCCCACATGCTGCAGGAGTTTTTTATTAATGTGCGCCTCAGATGTGCTCGGTATGATACCCATCCCAAGATCCTTTTCCTTGAGTGAGGTTTGCAGTCTTTGGTCCCCTAGCCTGTACTCCGTCTGCGGTCTTCTTTGACCTTCCCCAATCTTTATGACTTTGCGCTCGGTGGGGTTAAACTCCGGGAGCCAGTTGTTGGACCAAGCTTGCAGCCTATCCATATTCCTTTGTAGTCCTACCTGATCCTCATCCGTTTGAATTTTCCGCATTAGCTTCACATCGTCTGCAAATAGGGACACCTCTATATCATAAAGAACATTTGGAGCGTTATTTTTTTCCGAAATTATAATTCAGAGGGCTGAGGAAAAGTTATAGAGTATGTTTGGGCACTAAAGAGAGGACAGAGTAAAATAGGATACGCAGAAGAGCGTAAAAATCGGGTGTTTATGGGTTGAGGGGTAGGGATCGTCCCAAAAAGTGAGTGGATGTAAGAAGATTTTGAGACCTGACGTGCTACTGGAGTCTAAGCAAGGTAACTATTACATACATCTGCATAGATTATTGTGCCAAGTAATATACGTAATTTTTTCACTGCTTTTGTTTTTAGGTGTTGATATTCTCTTCGCTCTCGACAAACTGAGATATCGACTATCTTCGCACTCCACGTTGTTTGCAGTACGGTCATTATCGTCTTAAAGTGGGATTGACTTTGCTAGCTATTTCTAACTGACATTCATACTGAGGTCTTAATCGTCTTAAGTCTTCAAAAGTCGGCCTTCTGATTTTGACAGCTATTACTATAATTACAATGTACCTGGACCTATGAATGCGTCTTAGACTGTTGTGTATATTATTCCCTTCAATTAAAGTTTCATTCTCACTTTTTTTCTTCCTTGTCTCACACGGCTTTACTTTTTTTTGTTACACAAACCATAACATGTTTCCTTTTGGTTAGAGGACCTGGTGAATATAAGGTAATTAAGTTTGATCCATGGTAGCAAAGATTAAGTTCAATGAGAGATAGTGTTTGGCCGGGCAGGTGTTGTTCCCACAGCATCCTGGGGACAAAATTGACCTAATTTGCCCGAAATGCTCTGCATAACAAAAGGCTTTCTATATAGTAGTATCAGTGATGTCAGCTAGGCCTGTATACCTTGTGCTTGTACTTGTAGAATTAAAAATTATTATTATTAGGAAGTACTTGTCTCACGGTAGTTAGAAAGTGGAATGAAGTAGATGAAGATATGGTTTAAGAAAATAATCAGTTTCAAGACTGGGTAATGATTGGGTTTGGGGGAAGGGGGGCAGACATCAGTGAAACCGGTGGACAGGGGTTAAGAGGCAGGACCACGTATTAATCGACACCAGCAAACGCAAAAAAAACTGAATACAACTTGATGAATGAAGAATGACTGGGATTATACGGAGGAGGTAGAGAGGAAGAGGGAGGGAGAGGAGGAGGAGAGGAGAGGGAGAGGAGAAGGAGAGGGGAGAAAGAGAGAGAGGAGGAGGAATGGAGAGAGCGACAACGAGAGGGGAGAGAGAGGGGAGGAATGGAGAGAGCGACAGCGAGAGAGGAATGGAGAGTGAGCGACAGCGAGAGAGGACAAGGTCGCCACGGACTTCTTATCTTCCCGGACACAACCCAGTGCACATACTCAGGCTTAGTATCGACCTTACCATCAAAGTCAGCAGCAAAAGTTAAAGAAATCAACTAAATAAGCTGCAAAGCACCGTCCTCACAGTCACCGAAGCAGTAATTCAGCTGCCACCAAAGGGGAAACAATGCTGACAACTGTCGCACCTTGAATATGCTTCAAGCTTTGATCCCACATTAAACTCTATAACAAACTGGATAAAGTAGAGAAGGGCAACTAGGCTTGTACCATCACTTAAAAAAAAACAAGCAGAGATTTAACATACTTAATCCACTTTTCCTTAGAAATCGGTGATTACGAAGACATCGCATTCTAGCCTTTAAGGTAATAAACGGATTTGATAGATTCAAACACGAAGAATTATTTGAAGTCCGAAGCCAATAACTGGAAACAACCGACAGGAACTTCAAGGTGAAAGATACAACACAAACGCTGGTAACAACTTCTATGCAGAGTTACAGATGACTGGAATAAATGGCAATATAAGATTAATATCAAAATGTTAAAACAATACAGTCATTTAAGAAATAGTCAAACACTTGTAAACATTTGATTCAACTAGATACTGTGCAGGGTCTGGCACTTGTTACCAGAAATCTGATGCAGGTTCAAAACATCATAACCATCACTTGACAATGACCCACCAAGAAATTAATAGCAGAAGTTGTAGAAGTAAAATAGTAATAGTCCTAAGAGTAGAAATTAAGCACTGCTTCCATATTTCCTATTAAATATACAGTCATGTATTTTCTATATATGTTATGAAACTAATTCACTTATGTTTCTCCATACGGCAATGTGACCCGGAGGGAGTGAAGGCATGTAGTGTCCCGTGGCTTGGTGGCAAAGTTCTCGCTTCACACGATGAGCGTCCGAGTTCGAGTCCCGGCAAAGGGGTAGAAACATTGGACGTGTTACCTTACACCGATCCCCATGTTTATCCATCAGCAATAATGGGTACCTGGGTGTTAGCCGACTAGTGTGGGTCGCATCCTGGGGAAAAAAATAAATTTAATTTGCCCGAAATGCTCTGCATAACAAGCAGCTTTCTATATAGTAGCATGTCATTGATGTCAGCTAGGCCTGTATACCTTGTACATGTACTTGTAGAAATATAGATATTATTATTATTCAAGTATTCTTTGTCGCAAAAAATCTACAAAAAAAAATTAGTAAATCAGTATTAAACAATACTAAATATATTCTGACCTAAAAATAAGTTGGGTAAGATCAGGCTTACACGCGCATTTCCTTGGGTTTGGTTTGAGTGAAATTCCAAACGCTTTCTTGATTTCTCACATTATCAAGGAAATGTAAAAATAAAAGATCAACAGAAAGGCATATAAGGGTGAGATTACACCTCACGGTCAATACCTGACCTTTTTATCATGTAGGTAGGCAGTCAAGGTCTTGTCAAACATAGCTTATATTCTACTCAATGTTTAAGATTTTAACTTGTCTAATGTATTTTAAATTCTTCCCAATTTTAATTGATTATAAATTAATCCAATTTCTATAATCCCAAAGCAATATTCATATTAAATTCAAAACTATTTTTTATGAAGCTTGCTTCTATTATATATATCTCGACAATGGACTCGCTTTATGCAACTTTCTCGGCCTTTTGAAAATCAATTGGATGGTTAAAATCTCTTAATATGAACAAACAGAGCATTATAATCTTATCCACTTCTAATGATATATTTATGTTGTTGTAATCTTAGTTCAAGACTTTTCTCAGTTTGACCGTAATAAACTATCACATTTTTTACAAGGAATCTTGTACACACACCCGTCAGCATTTTTTTGTGATTTTTTTACTTTTTTTTATTTTTGGGGGGATTTTTTTACCAAGAGTTTTTTTTTTACTGTAAATACAACTTTGAAATTAACATTTTTAAATAGTGAAGCTATATCAAGAAAGTTTTCATGGTAAGGGAGTTGGATAAGGTTGGTTGTCCTTTTTCGAATTGTAAAAAGTATTTCTAGCAATTTTAAAAAGATTTATCAGTTAAGTGTTTTGTGTATTTTTAATCATAAGCTATTTCATAAATCTTCATGAATTCTTTATCTATGAATTTAGGGCTGCAAATACACAAAGCTCTCAAAAACATTGATGAGAATACAGAAAGTTGATGTGAAGAATAATAGTGCACATAAGAACAGTTATTTGTTGGTTTTCTGTAAATTTTAAACTCAAAATCGTGGTTCCCCTTAATAATTAAAACATCCAGAAAAGGCATTTGAGTTATTTTGTTCAAACTCAACAGTAAAATTTATGGAATGAGTTAGACTTTAATTTAATAAGGAAATGGTTTATATCTATATTCTTAAACATTAGACATAAAACATCAACATATCTAAACTACTAGCTCTATTGGGAAGGATTTTGTTAAGCAATCTAGTTTCAAAAAAATCCATATGCAAATTACTAAGGACAGGTGAAAGAGGATTTCTCATTGCCATACCAAACTTCTGAGTGTAAAACTCACCATCAAACACAAACTTTGCATCAACAATACAGTTTTAATAAGCTCAATGAAAGTTGATACTGGCAATGGTAAATCGTAATTAACAATTATTTAGTTTCCTTTCTGAAGAGCTTGTTAATTATGATTTATCATTGCCAGTATCTACCATAATTGAGCTTATTAAACTTTGTATTGTTGATACAAAGTTTGTGTTTGATGGTGAGTTTTACAATCAGAAGTTAAATGTTGCTAGAACAAAACTTTATTAGTTAGACCCCAAGACAACATCCAAAAGATTACACACACACACACACACAAAAAAAAAACTTCCCAAAGGCCAAGTGAAAATTTTACTTTTACATAATATTTCCTGAATCGTCGTTATCTTATCTGTTATCTTTTAACCCAGATATTCAAGCCGTGCCTCTGCCACCACCTCAATTTGATAACCAGGCCTCATGGCTAATGACAACACTCACCGTCTGTAAAATGTCATTTGGACACACCCACTTTTACATAGTTATGTATTGTTTATAATTAACACGAATAAACAATATTTACAAAGTAATTTTTTTAACACACTAGCCATCTCTCACAGAGGCAAAGTGACCCGAAAAAGAATAAATGATTTTATAAAGTTTTTCATTTTACATTTAGTAATTTATACACAAGAAGGAGTTACTAGCCCCTTGCTCCCGGCATTACAAAGTAAATGTATATCCCAATAAAGTCAAATAAGATTTATTCCGATTTAGATATCTTTGCTGCGTATGTCAGTGGAATTTGTTAACAAATTTGTATCAGCTTACAAGTAAAATGATATAATAACTAGAGTAATAGATTACAGAGAACAGATATAAAAAAAATATATGAATACCGTTAATGTAAATAAAGTCTTGAGAAGTGGCTCCAACTCCTTCATTTCTGAATTTTGTTGACATAATAAATATGAAGACTAACACCTTTTATATTACGTGAGAGATTACTGTAAATTATAAAACAGCTAGTGACCATGTAAGAGGTATTCAAGAGTAACAAAGCAAAAGTTACTTTTAAACAATGTAAGTAGTGACTGCTGTAATTACCTTTGAAATTCAGTACGGGATTACTGGTGATAATCTTTCAGCTCTAGATAGTACACTTATATATATATATATATATATATATATATATATATATATATATATATAGAATGGGGTCCACCTCTGGTGTCAATTGTGGGACCCATTGCCTCGGAGAAGTGGATAAAAGACTTCAAGGAAGAATATTTAGATTTCTTTCTGAAGCCATTTGAATATTCCACTTTCCCTACCACCCCATCTTTTTTTTTTTTTACAAACTTTATTTCAAGACAAAATACAATGGGAGTAAAACAACATAGATAACTCAGAGCTACATGTCAAATACTTCGTCCAACTCCCCGGCAGTGGGCCGCGTGCCCAGAATACTGCAGGCATTTCCCTCTATATATATATATATATATATATATATATATATATATATATATATATATATATATATATATATATATATATATATATATATATATATACACACACACACACACACTCCCGAATTGTCTATTTTCTGTTTTAATGTAAACATTATGCTGGTGTCCTAAGTGGCACCTTGGAATGCTTCCGCTTTCGATGTCACCTGAGTCGGCCTTCTTACCACTGTGTATTTTAAATAGGTCATGATTAGGGTAACTTGCTTGGCTAACCAAATGTTGAAACCCAGTCCCCATAAAGTGCCTCTATAAACTGTTTTTTAATATCCCCCAGGATAGGCATATGCATATTAAAACTATCAAACCAAACTCTTCCTACTAGCTCACTCAAACCACTAATTCCAGACAGAAAACCAACGGTCGCTCCGCCACGACTCTCCATGAAAGACTATCAACCTCACCATCAACCTCATTAGCATCTGTGTCACTCGAACCGCATGTCTCCATCAAGGGTCACCGGTAACACTATATGCGTTATATTATAACCCATATAGTGTCAGGAGATTTTCCAAGAAAAATGAAGTAACAAAAAAGCCACTCGTTGCGAAACATTTCCTCTAATAAATGTCTTGAACTGTACATGAATGTGTTTTTCCATATCTTATCGGTATCACTATACCATTTCTCTAAGAATTATTAGAACCTGAGTGTGGACGCGTCAGCCGCAGGGCAACTATGGCTAAAACAAAATGTATAAAATGGTATAAAATACCGAAACAATGGAAAAATAAACACATAATCCAAAAGGGTTCTTTGTAATCCAAAAGGGTTCTTTTTAATCCAAAAGGGTTCTTTCAAGTGTACAGGACGAAGGTGAGGGAAAAGGTAGGACCTCTGAAAATTGGGAATGGACAGCTGACGGATAACGAACTGGAAATGTGTTCTCTATTTAATGACTATTTTTTGTCAGTCTTTACACAAGAAGACGTAAATGAGATACCAGAAATTAACAATTATTCAGTTCCTGAAGAATTCAAATTAACTAATATTACTGTCACGAGGGACATGGTTATCAAACAGATAGATAAACTGAAGCAAAATAAGTCCCCGGGACCCGACGAGTTGTTTTCCAGGGTACTTAAAGAATGCAAAATGGAACTTAGTCAGCCATTAACGAATGTGTTTAATACGTCCATCCTAACTGGTGTTGTGCCAGAGATGTGGAAGATAGCTAATGTAGTTCCTATATTCAAATCAGGGGATAAGTCCATTCCATCAAATTACCGTCCAATAAGCCTCACACGTCTATAGTAGGCAAATTATTAGAATCAATTATAGCTGATATTATCAGAAGTCACCTTGAAGAACATAATTTGATTAATGAATCTCAGCATGGGTTTACGAGAGGTCGTTCCTGCCTGACAAATTTACTGACGTTTTTCAATAAAACATTTGAGGCAGTAGACAGTGATAAAGAATATGATATAGTTTACTTGGATTTCAGTAAGGCCTTCGATAGAGTACCTCACAAGAGACTCTTAAGAAAGGTGGCAGCTCATGGTATAGGAGGTAAAGTTCTAGCATGGATAGAGGCATGGCTTACCAATAGAAAGCAGAGAGTTTCCATTAATGGGGTCAAATCTGAATGGGGATTTGTCACTAGTGGCGTTCCACAAGGATCAGTTTTGGGCCCATTGTTGTTCATAATTTACATAAATGACCTTGATGAAGGAATTGCAAGTGACATGAGTAAATTTGCTGATGATACAAAAATAGGCCGTATAATTCATTCTGAGGAGGATACCAGTGAACTCCAGGAGGATTTGGATAAATTAATGTCTTGGTCTGAAAAGTGGCAGATGAAGTTTAATGTGGACAAGTGTAAGGTGCTAGTCGTTGGTAATGAAAATATCCCTCGAATTTATAAACTAGGTGAAGTTGAGCTTGATCATACAGAATGTGAAAAGACTTGGGAGTCATGGTAAGCAGAAATCTAAAGCCAAGACAACAGTGCCTAAGTGTGCGCAATAAGGCTAACAGATTACTAGGATTTATTTCAAGAAGTATAAGCAACAGAAGTCCAAAAGTTATTTTACAGCTCTATACATCACTAGTGAGACCTCATTTGGATTATGCAGCTCAGTTTTGGTCTCCTTACTACAGGATGGATATAGATTCATTGGAGAACATACAAAGAAGAATGACTAAAATGATTTACAGTATAAGAAATCTCCGTATGAAGATAGACTTAGAGCATTGAATCTCCACTCTCTGGAAAGACGTAGAATGAGGGGAGATATCATCGAGGTGTACAAGTGGATGATGGGCATAAACAAAGGAGATATTAATAAAATACTGAGGATATCGAACCAAGTAAGAACGAGAAATAACGGATTTAAATTGGATAAATTTAGATTTAGAAAGGACATAGGCAAGTACTGGTTTTCGAACAGAGTTGTAGATGCGTGGAACAATCTTCCGAGTAGGGTGATAGAGGCTAGGACCTTGGGTGGCTTTAAAAAGAGATTGGACAAATATACGAGTGGGAGGGGCTGGGTTTGATTAGTGTCGTGAGTACAGGAGTAAATTCTTAGGTAGTGGTGGTTTTGATAAGGACCTGCCTTGTATGGGCCAGTAGGCCTTCTGCAGTGTTCCTCCATTCTTATGTTCTTATGTTCTTATAAGCAGTATACTGTGATCCTTTATTGACAATGTTTCGCCCACGCAGTGGGCTTTATCGAGTCACAAACAGATCTACCTGGATACAAGATACATGAGTATTTATAGGATTTAGTCAGGTGGAGAATGCTGCATGTGACAGTCTTCAAAGTAGGGTGATAGTTACAACCTTGGGTAACATAAAAAGAGATTGGACAAGTATAAGAACATAAGAAAGGAGGAACACTGCAACAGGCCTACTGGCCCATACTTGCAAGTCCATGTCAAAACCAACCCACCATAAATACTCATGTATCTTGTATCCAGGTAGATCTGTTTGTGACTCGATAAAGCCCACTGCGTGGGCGAAACGTTGTCAATATTATTATTATAATCAAATAGAAGCGCTAAACCAAACGTTGTCAATAAAGGATCACATTATACTGCTTTTGTGTTTATTTTTCCAGGGAAATTGCTATTGGCGTGACCAATTCACTCTCATAATACAGAACTCTTGATCACAATGTAATAAATATATTCGTTCAATTTTTCATATCCCACAATTCATTTCCACAAGTCATGGAACCCATGACTTACCATGGGTTCGTATCCTCTCCGCTCCTCCAGTTTTCTATCGTTTTATTACAATCCCCAAGTTTTACATCATCGTTCGTGTTATTGGCAACATCCGCCAGATGCTTATCAGATATTGTTAAGGTGTTTTATCAGCGCGGCACGGCGCAGTTAGATTAGAACAGCACTCTACAACTACCCATGGTCATTACATAACATCGTCCTCTCTCACACTTCAGTTCAGAAATGTATACTGAATCATTTCCTGTCCTTGTTGACGACCATATTTGTTGTTGGTGAAGGACAGAATTTTTTTTTACTTGAAATGGTTTTTATAATGAGTAGTAATGTAAATTATTGACACTATGATAAAGACACAAATGTAGATCTGCTTAACTTGATAAAACCTACTGTGTGGGCGAGACTTTGTCAATAAAAGATCACATTATATTGCAATTCTATCTTTATTCATGGCTTTTATATGCAAGTTATTTAGTTGAATTTGTGGTTTTCTAAACATCCTTTCCAAATAATTTTCATCTTAAATACTTGTTCGTTTGTCCTGATAAAAATAAAAATATGGATATTTCCCTATACTAAAGAAAATTACACAACTTCAACAGCAAAAGACATTACACAATATAAATATAAATAAATATATATATATATATATATATATATATATATATATATATATATATATATATATATATATATATATATATATATATATATATATATATATATCCTAGGTAGTAGGGTGGTAGACAGCAACCGCCCAGGGAGGTACTACCGTCTTGCCAAATGAGTGTAAAACGGAAGCCTGTAATTGTTTTACATGATGGTAGGATTGCTGGTGTCTTTTTTCTGTCTCATAAACATGCAAGATTTCAGGCATATCTTGTTACTTCTACTTACACTTAGGTCACATTACACATTCATGTACAAGCATATATATACACACCCCTCTGGGTTTTCTTCTATTTTCTTACTAGTTCTTGTTCTTATTTCCTCTTATCTCCATGGGGAAGTGGAACAGAATTCTTCCTCCGTAAGCCATGCGTGTCGTAAGAGTCGACTAAAATGCCGGGAGCAAGGGGCTAGTAACCCCTTCTCCTGTATACATTACTAAAGTTAAAAAGAGAAACTTTTGTTTTTCTCTTTGGGCCACCCCGCCTTGGTGGGAAGCGGCCGATTTGTTGAAAGAAAAGAATATATATATATATATATATATATATATATATATATATATATATATATATATATATATATATATATATATATATATATATATATATATATATATATATATATATAGGGGAACACGCCTCGACCCTAAGACCCTCCGTATTGCAGTGGCTCTGCGCCTTGCTGCCGCTATTCACACGGAATATACGTGTATTTGCGGCGATGCGCAAGCCGACCAATATGGTTTGCATGGTCTTAACTGTTCCAAAACCAAGGGTTGGCATGCAAGACATAATGAAGTCAACGACATCATAAAGAGAACCCTTGCTTCAGCTGGATGCCCAGCCGAGAGAAAGCCCCGATCACTGGCAGTCAACAATACCCACAATCCAGCAAACCGCCCCGACGGGATCACCATCTATCCTTGGAAGAATGGCAAGCTCTTAGCATGGGACTATACCTGTGTGTCGACACTGGCTGACACCTACATCCTTCACAGTGTCGGACGACAGGGAGGAGCTGCTGACCACAGGGAGGAGTACAAGATCGGCAAGTACAGGGACATAAGCCAACAGTATCAGTTTGTCCCAGTAGGATCAGAGACCTTTGGAGCATGGGGAAAAAAATGCAACACGTTTCCTTAAAGAACTGGGTTCCAGACTCATCGACACCACCAGAGACCCAAGGGTAGCCACTTTCATGTTCAAGCGCCTCAGCGTGGCCATCCAGAGGGACAATGCATGCTGCATACTGGGCTCGCGTCCGGCTTCGGAGGAGCTGGAGGAGATTCATAATCTTTGGTATATTGTACCAATGTATTCATGTTTGTGTTTTCTGTCAATGTATTCTGTTTATTAATAAAGCACTTATATAATATATATAGGGGATGGTAGGAGAAGAAAATATTCAAACAGCTCCGGGGAGAACCTCGAGTTCTCCCTGAGGTACGTTTATTGTCTTCTCTGAGGATGAGGGTCCCCAGTAAAGTTCTAGAGGTGGTACCTCCCTATATATATATATATATATATATATATATATATATATATATATATATATATATATATATATATATATATATCACACTTCTACCACCCATCTTAAATATATATATAAGATGGGTGGTCGGAGAAGAATATTCAAACAGTCTCAAGGAGAAATCTCAGTATTTTTTCATGGAAGCCATTTTATTTACTATTCCGAGGTTATGGGTCCTCACACTTTTACCAGAGGTGGTGGTGTAGTTGACAAAGGCATCAGGTGTCTAAGTCACTGCTCACTTGGAGAGACACGCAGTGTGGTAAAGTCTTCATGTAGCATCTTTCATTCTTCAGTTGATGTTCTTCTCATCTGTTTGCATCATCCACAGACATCGACATAAAGAAGTCTCTTTTTCAGTTTCTAATTGTAGTCCAGTTTTTATTATGAATACCTCTTGAAATAAGCTTAACGAATTCTTCCTGTTATTATTGTATTTAGTACCAATGAGAATAATGAGTATTATTATTAATCTTCATAGTTTATGTAATGGTTATGATGTCTGGGTTTTACTCTCTTACTCCTTATTTAATACACTTTTGTTGTGGTGACTCCAACTGCACTTGAGTTCGAATTCTGTTTTCTTTTTCTTTGTCTTATTGTTTTGGTCTGAGGAAGGGGGGCAGGTGAGGAGTCTCTGTGGAGTGAGGGGAGAGGAGGACGGGTGCTTCTGGGGTTCATTGGGAACGACTGTAGGTAAAGAAGTGCCAGGTTGAGGAGCCTCAGGTAAGGAAGTGTTGGTTGGTGAGTAGGTTATTGTCCCGGCCCGGGTCTTTTCCAGATGGTGGTTGGTGAGAAGTGTGGTATGAGGCCTAAGAAAAGGGAGGATGATAGAGGTGGTGGAGAGCCAGAGATAGTGGCGGATCATGACGAAGGAGGAAGAAATGCTGTGCGTGGATGGGAAGAGTAGGATGGGGAAGTGTGAAGGTGAGAGAATTTTTTGCCACTAAGAGTCAGGAAGAATTGGATGAACCCGGTGACAGGAGAGAAAGATTAGTATTACGTGATAGGGAAGGTGGATGAGTGTAGAAGAGTGGGGAAGAGACAGACAGTGGTATGGGGAGGCGGAGAGAAAAAGTGAGATGAAATGAAGCGTGGAGAAAGTTGCAAAACATGGTGAAATCTGAGTTTAAGATCCCTGTGAAATTTCCTTGCCATATTTGGGTGTTCATATGGTCCCGTAGAAGAATTAAACATATGCGTTCCACAAGTCCTGAGTCAGTCGTAGGTCAAAGAAGCAGTGATCTATTTCAAAAGAAATAGTAACTAACTTTCTGTTTACTTGATATGCCTCTAGGAAGTGTCGTAACTACTAATCTCAACTCTGAGGTCACTTGCTACGAAGCTGGTGATGGGCTTTGAAAAGTGCGCCTCTTACAGATAACAGATATCAGTATTTTTTTTATTTTTGCTCTATGATGGTCATCCTATGCACAACCCAATACCTTTTCGTTTGTCTCATCAGTCCCACTTTAATGTAGAGAATGCTGGTCTCAGACCGAGCCGCGGGGGCGTTGACCCCCGAAACCCTCTCCAGGTCTCCAGGTAAACCCCCACCTTCACCTAACATGCACCCCATGCATATGAACATACTGAAAAGACATTGAAGGAATTGAATTCGATGACCTTGGCGTAAAGATTGTGGAAGACATTATTACAATACACAAAATCTCATGAAGAAGTGATAAGGAAGAAATAGATGACTAAGGCCGAGGAGTGTTGGAACCCGGGGATGAGACTGATATCTTAGAGTAAAATATGATTCGAAACTATGAAGAGCCATGTAGTAAATCTCGCAAACAAGGAAGCCAGGAAGCTTACAGCACTTAGACGTATCTCGCATCTACTCGAAAGTAGAGGTTGCAAGACTGTACGAGGCACAAGTGCGCTCACAACTTGAGTATGCTCCACTTTCTTGGATTGCCTGCCCCCATCTCACCTACCATTTTTTTTGACAATAAAGAACAGAGCAAGACGACTCGTCTCTCGTCTGGATCCAGCCTGGGCAGATCTGTCATTTCGGCAGACTTCAACACCGGAGAGATGTGGGTGACCTTACTGTTATGTACAAGGCCAATGTTAAGGTACCACACTTGGCTTCACTTCGTGGTCAGTGAGAAGAGAGCTACACAACAAGACGGGCAGCGAACAGCAACTACAGTCTGGTTGTACTCTTCGCAAGAAGATCCATTCATCTTAAGATCATTCATCCCTGGAATGACTTGAGTCTGGAACATGTTCTCACAGTATAATGACATCGATGAAATAAAGTCAGTTGAGCAAATGAAATCGATGACCCACAGATGGCGCCAACTTTGTTCTATTCTCTATTTGTATGTCTCATAACAATAAAAAGGCTTTCAAATGAGTTGAGGTAGGTAACAGCTCTTAGCTTGTAAATATAGGAACTCGTATCCTCAGCCTGTAAAACCATTGTGTCGAGAGAGAAAATATTTAAGTTAATTTAATCGATTTTACTTTTTTTATGTTCTATTGGTTAAATAATCTTGGTTAACTTAATATAGCCAATTTTTTCCTAAAATAATGTATACAGAGAAGAAATCAGGTATTAACACATTTTTCCCAATTATCGACACAATGTTTGCTACTTTTCCATCTACTAGTTTATCTTCTTGCAATTAAGCCAAATAAATTATCTAAAAGATATAGCTTAGTTCGTCTTTCTCAAAAAAAAAAAAAAATGAGGATGACATCTTGTTTGGTCTTACTACTTTATTGTCAGTATCCAATTGCTTCTTTAGCTACGTCTTTTACTTAAAGGGGCTTCCTCAACAATCCGAGAGATCAAATTCGCTTATTTCAATGTCATTTTTTTTGCAAATACACTCTCGAGCTTTGTTTTATTTCACTTATTTTCTCTTGTGACTAGCCAATATTATAAGTGGCCTAAATTATTTGTACTGTATTTTTGTATATTTGACTTGCTTGAATATTTGGTAAGCTTTAATCTGAGGTGTATTCTGCGTTGGCTGTTCACGTGTTCAAATTGGCTTGAACTGCTTTTTTTTTTAATTTAATGATTGTATTATAGTGTTATCAGGAAGCCTCCCACACTGGTGACTGCGCACCTGCACCACGCACACCCCGGGTTATATATGATGATGCAATCATTTAAGCGAGTTCTTTGTCCTTCACTAAGAGAAGCGTCCCCGCCGACAAGTGAACAACATTAAGTCAACAGACCCAGCCACCAGACAACGTTGAGGATGGTGAAGCCACAAGACCACCCAGACCATAGCTCAGGTTAGTCTTGTCAGGACAATAAAATTGACTCTTATTAATCTGCGCATCAGAGGTACATCTGACGTACATATTAATAAGCAAGGAAGACTAAAAATAAGTGTCTGCAATCAAAGTACACAGATGGAGCTCACAGAGGTTTGCATCTATACTATTTACACCACTGGTCAATGTATATTTTCTTAATTTAAATTTACTATGCAGTTCGAAATACTATTTACTTTGGCATAACCTGTTTGATGATTTGAGTTCATGAAAAAAATATTATCCTTGGATTATGTTTATCGACTATATAAACAAAAAGCTTAGGTAATCTGCTCACCCAAAATAAATAGTTATAAAGTAAAAATAATAGCCTAACGATCCTTGCATGAACATAAAACTGAAGGAAAACTTTATGCCAATCACAAGGTAGATTATAAACAGGCTATTATCAATTCAACGAATTCCTATTGCTTAAGAAATTGATAGGACGTCATTTTGATATAAAACCAAAGTAACTATTCTAGCAATATGTCTGAAAATATAAAAAAAGAAAACACAAAGGCAGTATCAAAATAATAAATATCTGCTAAGACTAATACCGAATATTAATACTGTACCTGTATACAGCAGTCACAATTTTTTTAAACATTTTTATTCATTGCTGAGCACTTACATCATCTGACTGAAACACTAGAAACAAGAACAGTTCATAAAACAAATGTAATTTCTGTATATTTCTTACTATTTATCATTTATTCTTTTTTACTATACTATACTATATTTGTTGAAAAAATATTGCATTAACGAAAGATTTCGAACTCAGGCTTGGTAGATATTGATAACGATTACTTTATCGAAAATTTAATAGATAATGATAAATAAGTTGATGCGAATTAAGGAACATAACTATCGTTCTCTTAACAGAGCTGCTGGAGACGAAGCTAAGGTCATGCGCAGCCAACGGCAACAACGACAGCAGTGACAGCGACAGCAGCAGCAGCAGTAGCAGTAGTAGCGGTCACAGTCATGGCAGCCACAGCTCAGACGACAAAAAGAAAAAGAAGAAGCATAAGAAGAAGAAGAAGGGAGAACACAAGCATCACTAGCCACAGTAACGTCAGTCATGACAGACACCTCATCGAGGGCACTAACACAGCCATCTCTTCTCTTGTAACGTTAGGTTAGGTTATCATCATTTAATTAAATTTAAACCATTATAACACATCAACACCAATAAATATCAAGACGACTAAAGAAGTGAATATGCAACAAAACAAACGTTCACACTTCAGCATCACCGATTCTTATTTCATTGTTTTTAAAGCCAAAAAAAAAAATAAAAGATTTTTCGTATGAAATGAATTGGATAATAGTAGTCCTTAAGAGATTATTATTATTATGGGAGAACTCTAAACCAGAAGGGATTATACAGCGCCTGTGGGGGGGGGGTGGCATGGAAGAAGACATTCAGGCTCGATTCAGGGAACTAGAGCAGAGATCCAATTCCCTAGATCAAGAGCCCTTCACCAGCGTCAAGGGGACCTTAGGAGAGCTGTCTGGGATGCATGATCGGGGGCAATTTCTGTTAAATTTTTATTTAATCATTTATCTGTTCTCAATTAAACGATACACTTCGTTTGTAATAAATGTTAGCATAAATGTCTCACAATTTTTATTAAAATTAACAAGAAATATACATAAAAAACACAAAACATGTTTGTTAACTATTTTAAACAAATAATTGTATGATTTTTTTATAATAATTTAATATTCCAATTATGTATAAATGCTTATGAACATCCAATTATATATAATTACTTATGAACAATAATTATGTATTTCTCACCTTAAAAATAAACTTATTTAAGAATGAACAATGTTAATATATATGTGAATCATAATGGCTGTGTCAATGAGGCAAGAAAACGCATATTATGATTAATACTAGTAAAAAGAAAATATATTTAGTTGAAAGGCTTGATAAATAACAGTGTCTGGTTGTGTCCTCGTTAGTTGTGTTAATCACACTTTTCAAAGATGGCTGTGACCTCGTAGTTGTGTTGTCACACTTCTCAAAGATGGTTGTGTCTTCGTAGATGTGTTGTCACACTTCTCAAAGATGATTGTGATCTCGTAGATGTGTTGTCACACTTCTCAAAGATGGTTGTGTCCTCGTAGTTGTGTTGTCACACTTCTCAAAGATGGTTGTGTCCTCGTAGTTGTGTTGTCACACTTCTCAAAGATGGTTGTGTCCTCGTAGATGTGTTGTCACACTTCTCAAAGATGGTTGTGATCTCGTAGATGTGTTGTCATACTTCTCAAAGATGGCTGTGACCTCGTAGTTGTGTTGTCACACTTCTCAAAGATGGTTGTGTCTTCGTAGATGTGTTGTCACACTTCTCAAAGATGGTTGTGTCCTCGTAGATGTGTTGTCACACTTCTCAGAGATGGTTGTGTCCTCGTAGTTGTGTTGTCACACTTCTCAAAGATGGTTGTGTCCTCGTAGATGTGTTGTCACACTTCTCAAAGATGGTTGTGTCCTCGTTAGTTGTGTTGTCACACTTCTCAAAGATGGTTGTGTCCTCGTAGATGTGTTGTCACACTTCTCAAAGATGGTTGTGTCCTCGTAGTTGTGTTGTCACACTTCTCAAAGATGGTTGTGACCTCATAGTTGTGTTGTCACACTTCTCAAAGATGGTTGTGTCCTCGTAGATGTGTTGTCACACTTCTCAGAGATGGTTGTGTCCTCGTAGTTGTGTTGTCACACTTCTCAAAGATGGTTGTGTCCTCGTAGATGTGTTGTCACACTTCTCAAAGATGGTTGTGTCCTCGTAGATGTGTTGTGACACTTCTCAAAGATGGTTGTGTCCTCGTAGTTGTGTTGTCACACTTCTCAAAGATGGTTGTGTCCTCGTAGATGTGTTGTCACACTTCTCAGAGATGGTTGTGTCCTCGTAGTTGTGTTGTCACACTTCTCAAAGATGGTTGTGTCCTCGTAGATGTGTTGTCACACTTCTCAAAGATGGTTGTGTCCTCGTAGATGTGTTGTCACACTTCTCAGAGATGGTTGTGTCCTCGTAGATGTGTTGTCACACTTCTCAGAGATGGTTGTGTCCTCGTAGTTGTGTTGTCACACTTCTCAAAGATGGTTGTGTCCTCGTAGTTGTGTTGTCACACTTCTCAAAGATGGTTGTGACCTCATAGTTGTGTTGACACACTTCTCAAAGATGGTTGTGTCCTCGTAGATGTGTTGTCACACTTCTCAAAGATGGTTGTGACCTCGTAGATGTGTTGTCATACTTCTCAAAGATGGTTGTGATCTCGTAGATGTGTTGTCACACTTCTCAAAGATGGTTGTGACCTCATAGTTGTCTTGTCACACTTCTCAAAGATGGTTGTGTCCTCGTAGATGTGTTGTCACATTTCTCAAAGATGGTTGTGACCTCATAGTTGTCTTGTCACACTTCTCAAAGATGGTTGTGTCCTCGTAGTTGTGTCACACTTCTCAAAGATGGTTGTGACCTCATAGTTGTGTTGTCGCACTTCTCAAAGATGGTTGTGTCCTCGTAGAATTGTTGGTTATGTTTCTCAAAGATGGTTGTACTCACCTAGTTGAGGTTGCAGGGGTCGATTCACAGCTCCTGGCCCCGCCTCTTCACTGGCCGCTACTGGGTCACTTCCCGTTCCATGAGCTTTATCATACCTCTTCTTAAAGCTATGAATGTATCCTGCCTCCACTACATGGATTCCCAAACTATTCCACTTCCTGCCTACTCTGTGACGGAAGAAATACTTCCTAACATCCCTGTGATTCATCTGAGTCTTCAACTTCCAACTGTGACCCCTTGTTGCTGTGTCCCATCTCTGGAACATTCTGTCTGTCCACCGTGTCAATTCCTCTCAGTATTTTTTATGTTGTTATCATGTATCCCCTATCTCTCCTGTCCTCAGGTCGATTTCCCTTAACCTCTCCTCGTAGGACATGCCCCTTAGCTCCGGGACTAGTCTTGTTGGAAACCTTTGCACTTTCTCTAAGTTTCTTTATGTGCTTGGCTAGGTGTGGGTTCCAAACTGGTGCTGCATACTCCAATAAGGGCCTAACGTACACAGTGCACAGGGTCCTGAACGATTCCTTATTAAGATGTCGGAATGCTGTTCTTAGGTTTGCTAGGCGCCCGTATGCTGCATCAGTTATTTGGTTGATGTGCGCCTCAGGAGATGTGCCTGGTATACTCACCCCAAGATCTTTTTCCTTGATTGAGGTTTGTAGTCTCTGCCCCCTAGACTGTACTCCGTCTGCGGTCTTCTTTGCCCTTCCCCAATCTTCATGACTTTGCACTTGGTGGGGTTGAACTCCAAACAGGGACACTTCGGAGTCTACTCCTTCCGTCATGTTGTTCACAAATACCAGAAAAAGCACCGGTCCCAGGACTGACCCCTGTGGAACTCCACTCGTCACAGGCGCCCACTCTGACACCTCGCCTGTGCAATCTACGCACCCCTCTCTTGTCTTACTGCTGTCACCCTGTCATAGAACTCCAGTAAGTTTGTGACACAGGATTTCCCGTCCCTGAAACCGTGTTGGCTGTCGTTGATAAGCTCATTCCTTTCTAGGTGCTCCACCACTCTTCTCCTGATAATCTTCTCCATGACTTTGCTTCATGTCTGTCTCCTTTTTTAAAAATTGGTACTACATTTGCTGTCTTCCATACCTCGGGTAGTCGCCCTGTTTCGATAGATGTGTTGAATATTGTTGTTAGGGGTACACATAGTGCCTCTGCTCCCTCTCTTAGGACCTATGGAGAGATGTTATCTGGCCCCATCGCCTTTTGAGGTATCTAGTTCACTCAGCAGCCTCTTCACTTCTTCCTCGGTTGCATGTATTGTGTCCAACACTTGGTGGTGTACCCCACCTCTCCGTCTTTCTGGAGTCCCTTCTGTCTCCTCTGTGAACACTTCTTTGAATCTCATGTTGAGTTCCTCACATACTTCGCGGTCGTTTCTTGTGATCTCTCCTCCTTCCTTCCTTAGCCTGATTACCAGGTTCTTGACTGTTGTTTTCCTCCTGATGTGGCTGTACAACAGCTTCGGTTCAGATTTAGCTTTTGCTGCTATGTCATTATGTCATTTTCATACTGTCGTTGGGCCTCCCGTCTTACCTGTGCATATTCATTTCTGGCTCTAGGACTTCTCTCTTTGTTCTCCTGGGTCCTTTGCCTTCTATACTCCTTCCACTCTCTAGCACACTTGGTTGTGTCCTCGTAGATGTGTTGGTTACACTTCTCAGAGATGGCTGTGTCCTCACTGTTGTATCGTTACATTTCTCAAAGATAGTTGTGTCCTCGTAGTTGCGTTAGTCACACTTCCAAGCACGTGCTCTTCCTTCAGAGGTTTGGAATGGGACGTCACGAGTTATTTGTTGGGCATGGAGCTGCACTGACAACTATATACACATACCACTCATGTGAAATCTCTCTCATTTTAGTTTCTTCGATGGTTATCGCTTACTGAGCTGTTAGATGTAGTAACTGGCAAGATTTCATAAGCTAAATCTAACATTCTACGTGTTCTCAAAGTATTGTGAAGGACGAAAAGGAAAGATTTCTGTCGTGAGGTGTAAAGACAGTGTCAACAAAAACATTCCCTTCAAGGGAGGCTCCTTGATACTCGAAGGTCTCTTGATCCGCTAATCATGAGACAGACGAACTACTCTCGCAAGGGTTTGGAGTTACTCTCTGGATCAAGCCTGATTACCTTCCATTCCTAGGCGCTGTATAACCCCTACGGGTTAGGTGCTTTCCCATGAAAAATTACAATAATAATAATAATACGGCAGTCTAACTGGGGAATATTTTATAATTTGTCAGAATGATGTTAAATAACTCTGTGACTATGGTGTGTCATGACAGTGCCGCGAGTTAGTTATAAGTGCAGCGGGTGATATATAGGGGCGTGGATCCAGCCTTCACCTTAGTGGGTTATAAGTGAGCCTAAGGTGGGTAATATATGGGGCGTCAAATCTTCACATCATTACGGATGGATGACTATTTATAGGGTATACACTGGTGGGCACTTGACTCTGCCAATGTTTACAATTATGATGACGTTTTATTGCCCCAGGTAGTGAAACGTCGAATTTAATGAAAAATTTGCTTTTGTTATACGTATTTTTTCTACCATCTTCAAGGAAATACTGGTTATTAACAAGAGGAGTTACTCGTCCCCAGAGTACTGGCATGCATTAAGGTATTAGTAGGCTTTCACTGACTATCCAATGTAGGGAAATGTACTGTTCACAACGCAGTGCCAGTCATCAATCGTAAGTGTATCCCTAAGTTTATCACTACACGTACGGACGAAGTAAACGTCCAATATGGCTGTGTAAAGGAACTGGCTTTAATCAAGTGACCGCAAAACTTCAATATCCAAATGATTTAATTATTTTACAAATTCGGTAGAGAACTCAAATTTACCTGAGGTTTACAGCCACTTAGAAACCTAGAAAGACGAGAATACCATCACACCAGAGTTCTCTGTTGTATTAAGCATCACATAATTAGGTTGTACACGGACGTGCGCGTGCGTTTTTATATATCAACCTACGTATATATTTACTTGCATATGTACGTGCAATTACATATAAGAAAGGTACTCCCGTATCCCTGAAGCCGGGTCCCCTATGCCTCAATACTCGCAAAATGAATAGCACAGAGTGCGGAGCAAGTTTCCACTGCAACTATATATCGGCGTCGAAGAACTCAAACCAGTCAGAGGTATTATCTAGTCATCGCACAGAGATCAACAGCCGAAAATATACCAGCACTCTTAAGCATCAAGCCATTCAGAAATTGAATTTTCAAGTTATCGGTGGTATTGAAGATTTGAAGCCGATCGAATGAGTCATCCACACATTATTCTACGAAAACCAGTATTTCAATTTTCTCAAGTTGAAATGTACACAGCCTAAAATCAATGTAAACCTTCCGTTAAAAAGTTATAAGCAGACCAGAAGAGGCATTCTCTAGTTATCACACAGAATCACACAGTTCCAAGTTTTGTTAAATGTTAGTAAATTGGCAAAAGGTTTGAAAGTTTCAAGCTGATAAGAAGAGACTTTCTCAAGTTATTACACAAAAAACAAATTTAGGAAT